>JAAGNO010003974.1:21377-48761 GCA_033439905.1 Ceryle rudis | reverse complement strand
ATCACATCCAACCCCCTGGCCAGAGCAGGAACACCTAGGTCATGCCACACAGGAACAGATCCAGGCAGGTCTTAAAATTTAGAGAAGGAGACTCCACAACTTCCCTGGGCAGCCTGTTCAGGGCTTTGTCAGTCTCACAGTGAAGAAGTTTTTCCTCATGTTGAGGTGGAACTTCCTGTGTTTCAGCCTGTGAACATTACCTCCCCTATCACAGGGCATAAGTGAAAAGATACTGTCCCTTTCTACTTGATCCCCACCCTGCAGATATTTGTAAACATTAATAAGATCCCCTCTCAGGCTACTCTTTTCCAGGCTAAACAGCCCCAGGGCTCTCAGCCTTTCCTCATAAGAGAGATGTTCCAGTCCTTAAATCATCTTCATAGCTCTCTGTTGGATTCCCTCTAGTATTTCCCTGTCCCTCTTGAACTGGGAAGCCCAAAATTGGACACAGTACTCCAGATGTGATGAGAGGCTGACGGGGCTGGGGGCATTGCTGGGACAACCATGGGAGATAGAAATGTGGTGAAACCATCAGCAGCACTCGGAGCGCACACAGCAAGGCAGCGGCTGTCACAGAGGGGCATGTGCTGGAAGCAGGGCGCACAGGAGCGTGATCCGTGTCTCTGGCAGCTCATCAGGGCAGCCCTATCTGTGGTTGTCACCATCTTAGGAAGATCTCAACCGTGGTCTCAACCCAGCAGAAGGTCACATGCTCAGCACTCACCAGGGTGGGTTTAGGAACTTAGGCAGAGCACCCATGGAAACAAGCAGCTGTCAGGGTTCCAGGCTGTAGGGAATGTCACAGCCTGGCACTGTCAACAAATGGCAGTGATGGGAATGGATGTGGGCAGTGTGAACAGGCAGACGGTCTCCTCTGCTGTTCAGCAGATACAAGAGGAAGTTGAAAGTTGAGCATCAGGGAGACTGGTGGATCCAGGACCTGCCCTCCTTCAAACAAACCTACACCAGATGTTTGTCCACAGTTGGAATGGCCTGATGCTCGTGTCAAGACTGCTCATATTGTATGCTTATATGCAGAATGACTGGGGGGAAAAAAAATAAAGGAATTAGTGTAAGAATAGATGTAGCCTAAATAGGTATTGAAAAGGGTGGAAACTGAAGAATAGATACACATTCTCATGACCAGTCAAAAGTATAAACACAGTGATAGGAGCTGTTGTGTTGGGAGAAACTCCAGATTTCTTATCTTTCAGGTTTTATGTCAGTCAACATCAGTTAATCCCACTATCAAACTGTATTTTTCTTCTTTTTTTAATCATTGGCCGTGTGATGGAAAACGACCTCCTACAGCTGTCTGTCACTCAGGCAGTTGAAGTGTCAGATGTTTGTTCTATGGATCTGAGGTCACCAGCCTGACCAATGACCCAAACTGGAAACATTCTGATGGCGTGTGATACAATACACACCAAAAACCCCATCCAGATATTTCAAGATGAAAAACTGTTCTACAAGAGAGCCTCTTAGGCTACAAATCCAGGCACTCAGAGCTTACTGAATGCCACAGCTGGCAGCTGCCTTTCCATCTAACCTGCTTGGTGTGCTCACATTATAGTAGTGTCACAACAACATTCCATGACATTTTTCTTACAAGATATTTTCTCCTACTAGCTCAAAAGTTAGAAGAAAATATTTACATAGATTCTTAATACATATTTTTTAACTTATCATTTACCGTGTAGTACTTTAGGCCTTTCTTCCAAAACAGCAACTGAAGCACTATATGAGTTTCCCAACAATCATCTTTAAGATATTTCTTCTCATTAAGACTGTTTCACTTTATTTGTACCTTTCCTTTCCTTCTTTTTTTTTTTCTGTCATCTCTTCTTAAGTCTATCATGGGGTATTCAGTGTGGATAAGGAGGAATAATTGCAAGTGATTGAGCTACTGTGACCTGATGAGTTACTGTAAATTACCCAAGTGAAGCCTCTTCTAGTTTTACTGAATACATTAAAAAAACAACCCAACTAAAACTGTATGAACATAGTGGCTTATGAAGGCAGCATAAGCTAATACATTCCTTGTGGTTGAGAGAACTTGGTTTATGCAGTTTTGTTGCTCAGTTATTGGTGGATTCTAACTCATTTAGAAAGGAGAATTCAGTTGCTGTAGAGTGTCTGTCCATCTTTCCTTACATTTCAGTCTATGATGAACAAGAGGTTAAAGGATGCAAGATCCCTCTGCAATTGTTGCCCTCTTCCCTAAATTCTGCAACACTTCATAGCTGTTCTTCAAGCAGAAGATCTACCAAATTGTATATTCTGACATTTTGTTGTTGTTGTTGTAGGTTTTTTTAAGTCAGTTAATTATGACAAGATTACATTTAAAAATTAAAATAGCACAAACTTTCTGTAAAAACAAAAAGTATCACTTGGTCAGCTGTTGTTTCACAGATGTTTTGTCACATGTATTTTTTTTTTTAAATAGGTTCAGGCATTTCCTTTCTCATCTAGACTTTCTATGGCTCTCGCTTTTACCACATATGATCTTTCCACTTCCCCCCCTGCTGCTGTTGCTGCTGCTGCTCTAACAGCTCTGGTTCTGTGCTCCTGAGGAGTGAACCTAAAGCAAATGCAGAGCCCAAGTCCCTAATCAGGGCAATCAAAGAGGCAGCCCTGAGAAGACCCACATGAGCCTGACCCTCTCTGCCTCCAAGTTACCTTTCTTCCTTTTGGACAGTTAAACTCAGCTTGACATCCATATCTGGCCTCTCCCTGGGTGACTAACTGGTATTTATTACCTTGTTAAAGGATAGACACAATGGAAACAAGAGGGAGTTACACTCTGTACAGAGTAATAGAATTGGAAGTGTTTAATGTTTTCAAGATGGGATACGTGATAACATGCAGCTTAGAATTAAAAAAAAAAAAAAAAGAAAAAAGAAAATTAAATAGCAAGTCTGCTTGCAAGGATTGTTCTAATTAACAAGAGTTAGTTCCATATAAATGAAGATTGGCACATGTAGCATTTATAAAAACATGAGAAAAAAATTACTAATGTCTTTACTAGCCTGTTATTGTGATCTCAGTAGCATGGCTGTTGTTTGGAAATAACCTGGAAATTCAGACATTTGACCAAAATATGCTTGATCTGTAATATAGCTCTAACAGTGGCATCTTTGCCCATTTTGAAGCTTTTAGTATGAAGTTTAATGATGTCAATTGGATCAATCTAACCAAACAAAAAAAAATCAACCTCATGGACTGACAATTTCTATTATATTATCTGATCCTTTATTAATAATAAATAAATTAAAAAAATATACCTAACCTTTCAAAAGATCTAACTTTATCAAAAATACACCAGTTCTCTTTCTAACTTCCATCAGATCAGGAACTAGAGCTTCGTTCTGAAAAAAGATGGTCTACAGGCCAGCTCAGAGCCCAGGTCGCTGAGCAGGATGTACAGCATCTATGAGCAATCAGGCACTACTAGCAGAACATAAACTTGCTATAAATAATCTGAATGTGTTGGTGTATTAGCAGAAGCTAATCTGTTGGTCTTTGAAGTGTCCAGTTTAGGAACCTGAAGGAGACAGTTTTATTCCAAGTATCTTGAGACCTCTCTTTCCTGACACCATAAGTCTACATGACTAAATTATAGTAGATTCTAAATTTTTTTCCACCTCAAGTCAGAGGTATTCCAGAGACCACACAAGACAGACCAGTTATTTCAATTAATGCAATTTTTTAGTAATTTTCACTGTCACCCATGAAACAATAGAGCTTTTTTTTTCTTTGATAGGACAAGGAGCAATGGCTTTAAACTAGAGCAGGGTAGATTTAGATTAGACATTAGGAAGAAGATCTTTACTATGAGGGTGGTGAGACACTGGAATGGGTTGCCCAGAGAAGTTGTGGATACTCCATCCCTGCGAGTGTTTACGACCAGGTTGAATGAGGCTCTGAGCAACCTGGTCTAGTGGGAGGTGTCCCTCCCCATGGCAGGGGGGTTGGAACTAGATGATCTTTAAGGTCCCTTCCAACTCAAGCCATTCTATGATTCTATGATTTTTAGGGTCTCTGACAGGTTAAGAAGAAAATAACTATAAATTCCTTGGGAAATGTTTGAGAGGTCAAAACCTGGAAAAGTGAAATACCATCTATATTAACAAGACACCAAGTCTTAGTGCTATTAATCTGACAAATGAGTCAGCCATTTACTGTTTGCTTTCTAATTTCTGTGGGTTTTTTAAGTATTATAGAAAGACCTGACAGGAATCCAAAATATGTGACAGCAGGAGGCATAAATACATTCTCTTGTTGGTTTTATTTAAAGCCTTTTTTTTGCATTTTACAATTGAAAACTCCCTAATATTATGCCCATCTAAAATAGCTAGTGAACTTTCAGAGTTCTTTGCTATTAATTTTCTGAAAGGTATCATTGTTGATTTGCTCTTTGTGACACAAGTACAGAAGTATTGCATTTGACTGGTGGCTGAGAAGAGAACATGGAGGCATTTCACAAGTCAAAGCTTTTCTATTTGCTTCAGAAGATACTGGTTATAGCTCTTCCCTTGAAACAACAAAATACTTAAAATTCAAAACTCATGTGCTTCAGAATGGGTTTGGGAATTCACTTTGTTATCGCCTTCGATTCTTGTTGTTAAAGTAATCTAGGAATTGAGAAATGCATTAGCTTAACCCTAGGGAAATGCATATATATGCTAAAAGCTGAAAGAAAGCAGAAGGCTAGAGAGATAATGAATTCACTGAAGGGCATATTTTTTCAGCTATATCTCAAAAGTTATTTGGTACTTTGAGAATGTAACCCTTACCACTGGTCCAGTTCACAGATTAAACTGGCCAACAGACCAGTTTATTTTATGTGCAAACCTGTCAGTCATCCATTTTCTGGTACGTGCTTTCTAACAGAACAAAAGAGGATTTGAAACAACAGTTTTATACTCTTTTATCTATCTACTTGTCGTGAAATGGAGAACGTGGGAAAAGCAAGGTGCTGATAGTCTACTTTATTTTTTAAAGACTGTTGTGCTTGTGACATCAAGAACTTGATCATTAATTTTTAGCACTCTAAAGGAGTGGAAGTCATGCTACAACTTTCAAAGGGCCTATTAATACATATTAGCTTCAGTGTTGAAAATTGGTCATGGCCCTTCATTTTATCTGCTAAATGTTACTGAAGATAGGATTAAATGAGAAAAACAAAACATATCAAAAACCTAAAAGCCCATGTACAGTTTGACTGTGTGAGCTGACAAATTTTAATTTGGCATTTTATGTCCTTTCAGATTTTCAGTATGCATGTGATTTTGACAGACTGGAGAGTTGGGGAACCTAATGAAGTTCAACAAGGGCAGGTGTAGAGTCCTGCACCTGGGGAGGAATAACACCATGAACCAGTATAGGTCAGGGGTTGATCTGCTGGAAAGCAGCTCCACAGAGAAGGACCTGAGAGTCCTAGTGAACAATGAGTTCATCATGAACCAGCAATGTGCCCTTGTGACTGAGAAGGTCAATGGTCTCCTGGGATGCATAAAGAAGAGTGTGGGCAGCAGGTCGAGGGAGGTTCTTCTCCCCCTCTACTCTGCCCTAGTGAGGCAACATCTGGAATACTGTGTCCAGCTCTGGACTCCCCAGTTCGAGAGAGATAAGGAACTACAAGCAGAGACTACAAAGATGATGAGGGGACTGGAGCATCTCTCTGACAAGGAAAGGCTGAGACACCTGGGTCTGTTTAGCCTGGAGAAGACAAGGCTGAGAGGGGTATTCTCAATGCTGATCAATATCTAAAGGGTGGGGGGCAAGAGGATGGGACCAGACTGTTGTCAGTGGTGCCTGGTGACAGGATAAAGGTCAATCTGCACAAACTAGAACACAGGAAGTTCCAGCTAAACATAAGGAAAAACTTCTTTACTTTGAGGGTTGACGGAGCCCTGGAACAGGCTGCCCAGAGAGGCTGTAGAGTCTCTCTTTCTGGAGACTTTAAAAACCGGCCTGGACATGTTCCTGTGCAACCTCCTCTAGGTGAACCTGCTTTAGCAGGGGAATTGGACTAGATGATCTACAGAGCTGCCCTCCAGCTCTTACCATTCTGTGATTCTTTGAATACCTGAATAAAAATGTGGTGTTTGTAAGATAAATCACAGTCCTCAGATTTTCATGCAGAAGGTTATACACAAGAAAACCATCACACCAGAACTGTCCTGAACTTCTTGTTTGCAGAATCAACTAATATGACATTCAGTTGGTACTAGCTCCTAATTCTTTGTAAAGGTCTTCACAGAATAAATTGATAAGACTTCTTATTTTCTGACAACCTTACAGACCAAACAAGGACTTTATTCTCTAGGACTGTCACCATTCTGTGATCTTGGAATCAAAGAATCTTAGAATGGTTTGAGTTGGAAGGGACCTTAAAGATCATCTAGTTCCAACCCCCCTGCCATGGGCAGGGATACCTCCCACTAGACCAGGTTGTTCAAAGCTCCATCCAACCTGGCCTTGAACACTTGCAGAGATGGGGCATCCACAACCTCTCTAGACAATTTGTTCCAGTGCCTCATGACACTCATAGTGAAGAGCTTCCTCCTGACATCTAATCTAAACCTACCCTCTTTCAGTTTAAAGCCATTACCCCTCATCCTATCACTATATCACTCACCTGATAAAATGTGCCTTTATAATGACACCCACAGTCATATTTTTCTCTTTAATATCCACGTTTGCTACATATAATGTATCAGAAGTTTAGATTATACTGGTATGAATCTACTTTTTGGTCTGGAAACACTATAGTAGACAATTAAAGGCTAGTCATGGCCTGTTATGAAATGGCCCGTATCTAGGGAGCATTTCTTCTGAACCAGAAGATAAATACCTGATTTCAGGTCAGTTTGAGGCTTTCCAAAATTATGGTGAAACAGCACTTAAGTGTTAAGGCATTCTTTCTAAATTCCTACGCACATGTTTATTCCAAAGATCTACACATATTAAAAAATAAAAAAGGGATTATGTCCTAACACATTGTTTCCTCTATTGATTAAAAAACATTGGGTTCTGGCATTAGGCTTAAATAATTTGATGGAGTCATATTTGAGGCAAATTAAGTGACTAAGCTTTGTACTGTATGTTCTATGTCACATCATTTTAGACATTTGAGGACTTCTTAGTTGCCTTTAATTTAGTAAACCATCACCTGAAATCAATAAATATTTATAAATGTGATGTGAATTTGAAGAAAACTTGAAATAGTGTTGGACTGTCATGCATTCAAATAGCCTTTTTAAAAAAATAAAACTGCAAGGGTATATTTAATATCTATGTAAGATCCGTTAATAGGACAAATACCTTTCTATCTTATGGTTCACTCAGATTTATGTGGCTCTCTTCTGGCATGTTTTACAGAATAATCCTTCTCACTCTACGACTTTCTTTCCAATCTCTGTGCCTTAAGCATTAAACAGTAATGTCATTTGCTTTGCTGAGGACTTGTTTTCCTTTAATTTTGTCAGCAGGTTCTGCTTGTCATAAAAATCAGCCCATCATTTTCAGGAACAAAGTTTTGCAGATATATGGTGACATTGTGGCCTAGAGAAGTTAAGGGACAGTTCACTTTTACTCAAACCAGAAGAGAATTTCATCTATTGAGTTTCAGATGAAGAACAACCATTGCCATAGCCGTAACCTAGTCATACCTCAAATAGTCCATGGAATTTTAGTGATTCCACACTAGCTGTGTATGGAATTAAAGCATACATTTAAAAAAATATGTCCAGTCTTGATGTAAAGATTTCAAATGACAGAATCACATCCCTTGATAAACTGTTCCAGGAGTTAGTTACTGTCATTGTTAAAACATATGTATATGTCTGCTTGAATATGACAAGCTTCAGGTTTCACCCACTGATCTTGATATCTCTTTATCTAGTGGATTAAAGAGCAGTGTAGGGACAGACAAGTTGTCCAGTGCATTAATTACCTTTCCCCTACTTTACAGGCATTGATTATTGTCCATTAATAGTGGCAGGATATATTGTAACAGATCTAGTTAAGTTTCTTCTGTCAGATACTTCCTATTAGGTTGTGTGAGATCCTAATCTAAAGGAGGCTTGTGCTATAAACTTCTTTTAGCCTGTATTGCATAGTTAAAGGCAGGGATGTTCCAAGATCACAGTTTCTTTCTCTCACCATGGAATTTTTCTACTATATTTTCACTAACTGTGGATGGTTCTGCCACTACAGCAGAACCACTGTAAAAGATTGTCTATTTCCTGTCTAGAGCACCCTGTGGTGCCTTTAATTTTTTATTTTTTTTTCCTTTTTAAAATCTTTCTTTGAACCCTTAGGCACTTCACATATCACCCTTTGTCCTAAATGAAGCATTTCTGGATCTCCAGTGCCTTCTTTTCAGGCAGGTAAGAAAAATTTAGTATTCCTGGCTTGTTTCAGCTGCAGTAAATGACCAGTTAAGATTTAGTGACCAGCTATTGCCACTAGTGTGACAATAACATAGCACCACCATTATCAGCAGTATTTGGCACATACTTGCATAGATATATCCAAGATTGTAATAGGCCCATATTAGCAGTTTCAGAAGACTGACCAGAATTCATTAATGTTCAATCAGAACTCTCAATTCATCACAGTGGGGGAGAAATGGGAGTTTTCTCCCCTGTTCTATGACACATGGTTGGGTGAATATATCTGAGACTCTTCCAGAACAACAGCCATTCTAATTGTCTTGCAAAACTTGTCCCACCTTTATAGCTGCAGTGACTTGGAGATGTAAATCCTATAGCCTGTAAAAAAAAAATATACTTTGCACTTTGCTTTGGAGGACATCCTACAAGAGATTGGATTTGTTTTGCCTTAAGAATATAAGACAAGCAAGAGATCATATTGCTGCCTTCAGCTACCTGATGGGAGAATGCAGAGGTGACAGAGCTATTCTTGGATTAACACAGGAAAAAGACAAGGGACAACAGACACAAAGTGAAATCCAGGGAATTCCAATTAAATATGAGGAAAAGTGTTTTCTTTATGATAGACTGTCAAATCTGTATCCTTTGAGATACTAAAATCTAGATTGGATAAGGTCACGTGCAGCATTTGGACTTGCTTTCAAGGAGGCTGAAGCAGACACTTTCACAAGTCCTTTCCAAACCAAACTATACTGTGATTCCTTGATAACCTTTTTCTGAATTCATTTTCTTATGTCAATATTTCTTTTGCATGGTCTTTATGTATTTGAGAGTAGATACAGCATTTAAAAAAGAAAACAACCCTGTGACTGTTGGTGGTGTGAAAAGTGCTCAATGGGCAGCACAAGTCTCTGCTGTTCTACCTACATATGGGCTTGTCCTAAGTCCCGGTTCTCATGGCTACCTCACCTTTAGTAGACTACCACATAAAATGGTGTATACTTATTTCAGGCTGAATATTAATTAGAAAACTAAATGTAAAAGATAATCCATTTGCATTATCCACTAACGCATGATTTAGTTAACGTGTATTAATCCCTTGATGGCAAAGAAGCTTTATAGAATTTTGATTTCCCTTCAACTCTCTCCATTAAAAGACTCCTAATTTTAACTTACTGAACTGGCCTACCTATGTAGACCATTAAGTAATTCTTTATTTTTCATTTTTTTTAGCTTTTCATTCTCTTGTTTAGTGTTGTGCTAAAGCACTTCACAGAATATTTTGATAAAAATCAGAAGCTTGTATAACTCTTTAATAGTTTGCATTTTCCAATACTGTAAGTACCAGTGTGTTAACAAACATTGAAATGTTAATTACAAGAATATATTATGTGACACAGACCTTAAGTATATATTTCACTGAATAAAAATGTAGGGTTTTTCCAGAATTATGAAGCAAGGGACAAAAAGACTGGACAATAAATAAGCACACACAATAATCGCAAAGCAGCATTTTTTGTGGATTCTTAGATTTTAGGTACAAAAGGTACTAGTATCATCATCTCAGCTGCCCTGCAGCTTAAGCTTTAAGAATCGCTTAGATGTAGTGCTGGGGGATATGGTCTAGGGGTGAACTTGTAGAGTAGGGTGAATGGTTGGACACGATGATCCCATGGGTCTTTTCCAACCTAGATGATTCTGTGATTAAGAGGCTTCAAATTTCACTTACTGACTCTTGCACAAAACCAACAACTAGTTGTTCAAATAAGACTGTTCTCTCTTCAAAGGATATGCAGGCATTGTTTCCAGACTTCACATGACAGAAAATCAGCCACATCCATAGGTAAATTCTTCCAGTAGTTAATTATTTTCACAGTAAGAGTGTAGAGGGTTCTTTCATGCTTGGATGTCTGTCGCAAACCCATAAGGGCTTGTCATAGGCACTTGTCCCAAAATGGAAATTGAAGTAATACCATCTAGCTACCTTTCACTGCATAGCCCCATCATTTAGGCACTCACCTGGGAATGGGAGATCAAGGTTTAATGCTCTGATCTTGCTTGGAGTGCTCTGTTCATATAGTGAATCATATTTTACTATAGGGCACTCACAGTCTTTCCCGTCTGTGATGTTTAATAAGCCAATGTGAGAGAACAAGGAAAAATAACTCCATAAATTAGGGACTGGGAACTGATCTGGTATGCCAGGATCTAAGCCCTAGTTCTGATTAACTGGGATACACCTGTGAGTAATGAGAGATCTGGGATTGAATCTCCATAGGTAAAAAAGAAAATTGAATTACCCGCCTACCTCTTTTTTGAGAGCCTGAAACAGTGGATTACTGACTAAAAGAGAGATTATGTTCCTCTCTTACATGTGTCCAGCTGGTGCCTCCAGAATTTAAACCAGGTCTAGATTGCAAATTTCACTGAAAACTAGTTAGCTTTTTTTTGCAGGTAGTGAAAGTAAGAGCTATTTTTCATCTTTCTATACAGAAATATGGAAGCTCTCAACATGAAGCAGAAATTGCAGTAGATGCATCTGTTCAGTTGAAATTTAGACCAGGTTTGGTAAAGAATATTAAAAAAATCCTGTAAAGCAGATAAAACTTTGATGATAACATGGTCCAAGAATGATTCTTTGCTGTATTATTACTCAAGTGTGACATAACAGAGTTCAGTGTGACTCCATGCTTTTTCTTTGCTCTCACTGATTTAATTTTAGCACAGCATAGTCCATTCAATTTCAGTTTCATACATGTAGGAGGCAAAGGCTTTCCTTGCACACAATCTTGAAAGTGTAGATGTATTAACTGTTTCTGAATTGATACAGATCTCAAAACTCAAATGCAAGTTGTGCTAGTCAATTGAGAGAACCCTATATAAATTGAGTATATAGTTCTTATTTATATGACAGGAGAAGAACTTAAGAACACCTTGGTCTTTCAGAAATTTGTCTGTTTTCAGCTTGTATTGTATCTGTAAAACAGAGGGCTCTGCAGTTTCTATTTACATCTCTCTTTTCTAATTAACATGAACCTACATTAAAAGTTCAATATACAGTCTTGTATTTGAAAATAAAATATGTTTCCAGCAGAATTCATATGCCTTATGGGACTAAAGGAGTATATGTTTAATGGGTTGAAATGACAATAAATAGTAAGAATAAATAACACAATCTGCTTTGCCTTACTGTTGTGCAAGCTTTTCAAAACTTAACAGAAGAATTCTGGACTGAGTAAGCTCTCAGCAGTGCAGTGTGCATAGAATTCATAAACAAGAAGTATTTCAAAGCTGTACAAAAAAAAAAAAAAGTAAAGTATCTGCAAACTGTGAAGATATGTTAGATACTGAAATAAGACAAAATTTGACTTAAGATACAGAGATGCACACACACCCTGCCTCCTTCTATGCGTATATATCATTTATATACAGTAAAGTCCAACTGAATATAATAGGACTGATTATCTTTCTTACCCTAACCACTCTATAAAATAATGCTAATGGAATTCATAGCTCTGCTGTAGAATTCTGAAAAGTTTTCTTAAAAAAAAAGACATTACACTAAGGTTTTTAGGGTACATTTTCCAGAGTCTTAGTACATTTTGAAAGGGGCTAATTATTTTTTCCACAATAAGATCTTGATGTCTTCAGAAAAAGGAAAGACAGACAATCGGCCATGGACTATTGTACAATGAAAAATACTAAAATGTAGACTTCTAGTAAGAAAACCAAGAAAATATATTTGTTTTTCATTTAACTTCAAACACTTAGTGCGTTCTCTCTTCTAATGCCAAATATAATACCAGTTGTAATTATTTATTTCCTCTGACCTTTTCACTAGTATTTAGTGACATTATCATTTTGACACATCGGGGTAGGATAATTGGAAAATTAAGTTGTTTTTTACAAACAAGAACTATCTTACATGAATTTAGCCAAAGTAAGAAAGCTGTGTTTAGAACTGCAGAGACAGAGACTGACTAGGAAGTATCTTGCCTTGAGTGAGGAGCCAAACAAAACAAGCAGGTATGTTTCCATATGAAAGAAGCTAGGCAATTAGTTTAAATGCTTCTAAATTATTACACAGCCATGAGGTAATTGGGGAAAGTATCTAGGAATTTGTTCTGTTAAATTGTAAGGTTGTTAGTTCTATCATACTTTCATTTCCCATCTGTTTGCAAACTAGTGTCTATATTTCTTTACACAAATGGAAGCATGTATGTGATTCATTGACAAAAGCCATGGGATATCATAGAATCAGAGAATGCCTTGGGTTGGAAGGGACCTCTAAAGGTTATTTAGTCCAACCCCTCTGCAGTAAGTATCAGGACTTTCTCTGAAAAGTTTGCACTAAAAGCTTTGGTGAACTTTAATCAGTATATCCATTTTGGTTAAACATCCAATGTGAAGGATTTCACATTATGGAGGACTGAGCAGTTCTGGCATGTTGCACAAGGAGTGCTTATCGACTGAAAAATCAACAGAAGTGAAACACACCCTCTACCTTCTATAGTGTCTTTGGTTTTGGTAGAGGGATGCTTAGTGCAAATAAGTACAGTGGTGAACTTTGCCGTGGTTAAACTTATTTAAAGCAAGTTGATACCAAACCAGGGTTGACAGACCTCTGTATGTAACTGAGAAATATCTGCATATAGAGATTTGCACACAAAAGGGGATTAATTTCCTACCCCTTCACTTCATAATTCTTTTTTCCTGACATTATATTCAGTGCTACAGGTTACTTAGTCCGTTCAGCCTACATCTGATTTGCATTTAATGAATTCTATGGTGAATAATTGTTGGTTTGAAGACTTCATCAAGCATACTTTATTTCAATATTAATATATCCTCAATTAATCTTTTCACAAAGTACCTGCTTTTCACATTTTATAGACAAATGCTAAAATAAATACAATTTAAAATAAAAATATTATACCAGATCAGTAAATTAAACCTAACTGCAACTCAAAAAAGCATGTCTGATCAACTGATAATATTACTGCACCGATGCCACAATTAATTACTTTACAGAGCCTCTCACTGGAGATTGCTGTGTGGATAAATAATTTCTTTGAAAAACTAAGCAGCACACAGCAACACTAGACTGTCATAAGCGAAGAAACCTGTGATGGTCATTAATGGTTACAATATTTAAGAAATGAAAATTAGCAAAAAACCTGCACTGTTGGTTTTTTTTTTTGTTCTTTCATAGTTCGAAACTTGATGGGTTTTTTATTTTCTTAAAATTTGAAATATATTTTTAAATATTGCTGAAACTGAGTTTCTTACTACATTAAATAACCTGATAATTGTTTCATAACTTAAAAATCTGTAATAATTTTGGTGAAAAAAATCTTGTCCAAATAAAGGTCATTTTTCATTCCCAGATTTTCAGCTGGTACTATTAGCTGTCATTTACTTTTGGGTCAAATACACCTCAGCAATGCAAACCCTGAAATCTTTACATGCACGTTACAATCATGTGCTTCAACTTTTATGTCTGGGCTCTTTATGAGAAGATGAGTTGATTTAAGTCACAGTCAGGTAATTATCTATAAATGTGCTTACTTTGCAGCAAGTCCTACTCTCTTTTCAGTCCTCAGTCTATTGAATCTGTCCTTCTCATGCTTTTTCACATTACGTGAAGTACAAAAGACAAATATTGTATTACGCCTGTATTACAGTGGCTAAGCACATAGCTCAGATGTCACCACATACCTCCATATACCACCAGCCTACAAAGTATTTAATAATTTACATTTTATTTAAGTTGAGACAGAAATTACCTTTTGTTGGACTCTGTCTAGACCTATTAAGGCTATGACTATGAAAATAAGTATTACCCTACAGCTAGATATACTATTTATATTTAGTTCTGTGACCTCTGGGGGAAAAAAAAAAAAAGTTTTTAAAAGTCTTGCAATAATTAATCCTGCTGGTCCATTATCCTAAAATGTTGAAGAGCTGAATTATTTGCTCCAGTGTCATTTACATCAATGTTGAATGGAAACCTTCTCTGTTCATCTTCTCCTGGGTTTCAGAATGGGCACATGATTTTCATCACAAGCTGCCTCATAAATAAGGAATCTCAGTTATCAAAGTCTCTCAGGCATGTCACACCATCTGCCTCATCTTGTTGAAACATTTTAGACCATGGCATGTTCATCAGCACTGATTCAAAACTTCAAAATATTTCATGACTTTGCTTTATATTATTCTTAAAGGTAGACAGAATTTATTGTCCTAACCATTTTTCCAAAGGTCAGTTTTATCATTGTCGTGATTAGACACTACCATTTAAGAGGAAAAGCCCCAGTGAGGTTTATAACAACCTTCTTTTTTTCATTCAAGCACCATGCAGTGACTGTTTTTCCCTTTTCATGAACAGCTGGGTCCTGTAGCCTGTGATCATGGCCCAAACATAACAGCATGGACATAACCAATTACCTTCTTGGAGCACAGAAGTAACTGTCCCAGCGCACAGAGCAATTAGATTTGCTGGGCGTGTTCATCAGCATGTTACGTTGTGATCGTACCACAAACTCCTTTGCTTGCTTTTTTTCACATGACAGAAATGGTTGACAATTTTAAGTAATTTTAGACTAGTGCCTTGGAAGTTACTGACATTTGCAGTCATTTGATTCTTTTATTTCATAGACTTTGCATTTTCAGAAGGCTATTCAAAATCTCACAAAGTCTGTTCTCCTTCCTGCTCTAAGGCAATCTTCAAACACCAGTCCCCAGTGTAATGATAATTAAGTGGTGGAGCAGGCCACCAATCTGTATACGTTATATGGTGATGAAAATTTTGTTTAGCCTTGGGTGTACTTTGCATGAATATCATCTTATGTGAAAATGCCTTTGCGTAGCTAGTTGCTGCAGCCCAGGAGCAATTTGCCAGTTAAGACCTTGACCCACACATCACCTGGAAGGAGAGAGAAGAATATAGTACTTGGCTATGTTATCTGTGTGAGCAGCTATTGAAGAAGACTGCTGTCTTCATGAATAGTAGTTAGCATAAAGTGCAAACTGGACATTATGGAGTTAAGGTGGGAACATTGCACAAAACCTGAAGGCAACATAAAGCTGCAGAAAATGGCTTGACCAAAATGACTGAGACATGAGGCAGAAACTGTTCAGCAAATTGGAAATTGTGAGTCATTAATGATGCATATTGTTCAATTTACAAATTAAATTAATTGTGTTAAAAGTTCATGGTTGTGAGTCAAGTAATTTTTCAGAGTACGCATCATATTTAGAACCATTAAGGAATTTCTATGGATGGAAAGTGAGATGTTATTTGATGATTATGTCTCTTTCCTAAGAACCCTAAATTAAATTTTTTAAATGTCAGGCAAATTACCCATGTGTGCATTTCTGAAACACAAAACCCTTTTAAAGATGTTATTTCTTCATCTGCTAAGACCTGCTATGCTTGAATATACACAGCACGGTACAGCATCTGGCCTTTTAAGCATTAAAAGCTTCTGAAACTTCTCAGAGGATAAAGTCATTATGAGGTGTATTTTAAAATTAATCCAATAAATTAAGCAAGAGCTTATCCAATTCAATTTACATTTATGGGTTTTTCTGCTATGAGAGAAAAAAAACCCAACAAACATTGCTTTTGTTCCCTGTTCATTAACTACTGTACTGCAAGTGCCTGGATGACAAGTATGTAACTTATTCTCTGAACAGCTTTATTTCTTTCCAGGCTTTAATTTGTTGGTTTGGGTTTTTGTTTTGGTTTGTTGGTTTTTGGGGTTTTTTTTTAATAGCTATTTAATTTTTGCAGACCAGTACAAAGGAAATACATTCTTTGAATGTTTTAGTGCTTTACTCAAATATTTACATATTCTACGTGCAGAAAGCACAATACATGATAAAAAAAATCTTACTCGAGACAAATGCATATTGGTATGTTTTTGTTTTGTATTACATTCCACTTCATAGTCATAGTTGCATCAGCTACTTTTAGGTGATGCAATAGTTTCAGTTTGAAGACAGATTTCCATCTGGAAGGTGAAGAAAACTTTCAAAGTTCATCATCTTATTTCTGCTTAGACGGTGAAATTAGCTGCCAGAGGAGTTTGTGAAATTGCTTTCACTGGAAGTATGCAGAATAAAATAGAGCATTAAACTGGGGAAGTTTCAGAGAATGAAATCAGTTACATGATTAAGCGACAGACACCCAGGGAGATGCAGGAAGATTTCTCACAATGGTACAGAACACAGTTCACCTCAGCTGCTGTTTCTTTACAATCCCCATGTCACAGTCTGTATGGAAATAACTCTGGTACAGAGAGGCAGTGCTGCCTTTTCCAATTTGAAATTTGATTCTCTTTTAACTTAGCTACCAGCATACTGATAGTTCCTCCCTCTTCCCTGGCCCTATAGACATGAGCTAGAGTGCAGGTGTTTATAAGCAGCAGGAGTAAAAGCATCTTTCCGTGATTAAAAAAAAAAAAAAAGGAGATACTGCAAGCATCCCAGTGTGAAAAGTCCTAAGGCAACTAAGCAATGCAAAACCAGGAAGACCTTTATAGTGAGTTTTAAACACAGTCAGGATTAATTGCTTTGAAAGCCATTAACGAGTTTTCAAAGGTAGGATCTTCCATGACGTTAGTCATGTTTTCTGAGCCTCCAGGAAACCCTCTACCAATGGATCCAACCTTCATGAGCCTACGGGCACTGATGTTTAACAAAAAACTGCCCTGCAAGAAACACTATATGTTAGAAGCATAGAATCATTTAGGTTGGAAAAGACCTTGAAAAGACCATTGAGTCCAACCATTAACCTAACTCTACAAAGTCCACTACTAAACCACATCCCTTAGCACCATATCTACACAACTTTTAAATGTGTTTGAGGATGGTGATTGAACCAGATCCCTAGGAAGCCTGTTCCAGGGCTTGACAATCCTTTCAGGGAATAAATTTTCCTAATATCCAACCTAACACTCCCCTGGTGCAACTTTAGGCTGTTTCCTCTTGTCCTATCACTTGTTTAAGAGACCAGCACTCACCCCGCTACAACCTCCTTTCAAGTTGTTATAGAAAGTGAAATGTCTCCCCTCAGTCTTCTTTTCTTTAGACTAAATAGCCCCATTTCCCTCAGCTGCTTCTCATAAGACTTGTTCTCTAGACCCTTAACCAGCTTCATTGCCCTTCTCTAGACATGCTCTAGCACCTTGATGTCTTTATTGCAGTGAAATGCCCAAAACTGAACACAGTACTTGAGGTGTGGCCTCACCGTTGCCAAGTACAGGGGTATGACCACTACCCTAGTCCTTCTAGCCACACTATTTCTGATACAAGCCAGATACAATGATACAATGCTGTTGACATTCTTGGCCACCTGGGCACACACTGGCTTGTATTTAGCTGGTTGTTGGTCAGTGTTTCCAGGTCCCTTTAATGCCCCTCAGCTGTTTGACTGTCCTGGGACTATAAGCAACATTGGTCCACAAACCATGAGATGATAACATCTGATTCACACTACAAAACTGGCATTTCTGTCTATGTGCTAACTGACTCTTATTCCAAAGCAAAAGATTTCTGTTTTGCAGGAGTGATTCGAAAAAACCAGTTGGGTGGAAGACTATAAATATTCATTCTGAAAATGCCAGAATATGTCTATCTCACCGGGCTGATTCAAAATTAAAGCATGCTGCTCATATAAAAAAATAGAGTCCAGGGTAGTGGGTAATGAAAGCTCCACTCCCAGTTACCCAGAAACAGAGCTGAGCAGTCACTATTGTCATGCCATTCTGACATGGAAATTTAAATGTTAAGGTGCTTCATCTTAAACTCATCTTAGGAATCTTTCATGTCAAAAATCACACCAGTATGTGCTAAAATATGGTGGTATTAGCTGTCACTGCGTGAAAAGGGTGCTATGGTGCTATTTTTGATTCAGTCTGGCAAGCAAAAAAGACAGATATTGAGTTAATAATCAGTTCCAAGATTAAACACACCTCTTTCTTAGCTTCACGCTGGATGGCACATTCATATTTTATAAATTCCTACTGTCTAGATCTGAGGAGGTGTGGATTTTTTTATTTTCACCCATGTTTGTTGTGAGTAACTTGGAGGGGAAGACAAAAACATACATTTTTCCTATTTTACTTCAAAAAATGATTTTTTCAAAAAACAATGGCTATAAGCAGATTTAACTGTGACTACTTCAAAAACTGAAGTAACAATTAAAATCTTTAGCTTGGTGTATGTATTCCAGATGGTTTGTGCTGTTAATACATCCTCAGATATATTTTTATAAGTATTTTTACTGTTTATGAATCTTGCCACAGGAATTAGTATGAATCATTGATTCATAGCAAGTGGAATACCATATGCATGCAGATTGCTGTCAAACAGACCTCTCTCCTCTACAGGATAACAATGGAATGATAAAGATAAAATTCTACAGTGTGGTGCATGATTGTTGGCATTCACAGTCTTTGTGGGTGTCATTTGGATAGAAGAAAAACAGAGCAGAGTCTGGATACATGGCAACTCACTGGAGTTCCCTGCTCTGCAACAAATTTCCTGGATGACCTTGGCAAGTCATTGAGTATCTTTGGTCTCCCCTGTTCAGTATAGTGGGAGCAGCCTTGAGGCCAGCTGTGCAGTAACACAGCTCATACAGTTACCTTCTGTCTTATTAATATTACCTGGAGGGAATACAAATACTACAAAGGTTCATGACAGTATTTTTCCTGCTACTCCACACACTCTCAATACCTTGTTTTTCCAGGACCAGGATGAAATTCTCAGAAATCAGGATTTGGGAGCCTACCCATTTTTAAAAATTAAACATGTCTATACAAAGAAAAGTGTCACAGTAGTTCAGTGATCAGTAGTTTAAAGTTTAAATACTTTTGAGATGCCCTGAAGTACCCTGTCAGATATCCAGCTGCCACTCCAGAAAGACAGAGGAATCATATCAGCTCCACCTGTTAATCTCAGATTCCCTATAACGCCTTCAATAGCCCTATGAGCCATTAAGTGGGAAAAGGAATTTATCCCTAAGATTCCTCTTTTAACTTCAGGAATTTAAAGCAGTTGCTGAGAAAAGTCCTTTAAAATGCTAGTGTTCTATTTGTCAACTCCACTTAGATGGGCACAGGGTAACTGAATTGGAATTAAACATCTGTTTAGGGAACTGAGTTGCATGACAGCTTCATAAAATTTAGTAGTGGGATTCAACTTGCCATCTGAAATGCCTGAATACAGGAATCTACATGTGGGGGTGATAATGTAGGTTGGGTGATTACTCCATATTGTGTATCCTGGTTGTACACTTGGAGAGAGTTAGAGAGCTATTCAGCTTACCCTGAAGTAGACTCCTACATTCATTCAGTCAGATTAATTTCTCTCTGTGTGTCGGTGGGTAAACCAGCTTGATAACATTGCTAAAACTTGTACTGTCATGTAAGACTTCCTAGAGTTCCTGAGGTGTTTTCTCAGGCTGGTAGATGTTATACCAAAAGTTGTTAATGAAAACAACTTCATTGCCTTCAGAAATAAGACTCTGTTAGTCCTGGATAAGAAGGAAAATACAATTTTTATTTCTTCCTTATACCTTCATTCATAGGACGAAGGTATATATTTGATATATGGAAATAGTGGTTCTCAGAGTTGATGGGACTAGAACTTAGCTCCACTGACTTCAGCTAAAAGTCTGATTTATACCAAGTAAATCTAGAGGAAAACCCATGATACTCTCTTCTTCTGTCTCAAAAAATGAAACTCAATAGAAGTTAAAGAGACTAAAATACACCTAATATTTAGATTTTCAAGGACTGTGCTGTGGGTACCAGTAACACCTGGATATGATGCAAAGGACTACATGTAAAAGCCTATGGGCATCAAAAAAAGCAGTAGTCTGCTCATGGTACTGTTTTCCCTGGTACAGACTTAGGTCAGCTCCCTTTGAACTCACCCTGAGGAAAAATTATGCTATAGCTTTAAGACAGTGCCTTCAAGTCTTGCTGAGGGTATAGGTACCAGATATTGTTGGATACAGAACATCAATTTAGGGATAGATGTCTCAAAATATATCTAAACTCAACTATTATATGATTCTGTAAATGGCATAAACTTCAAAGCTCTCTTTTCTACAGCACTGTTTGATTCCCTCTCATTCATTCATTCTGACCTTATTTATCAGTAAACAACTGATGTGACGTGATATTCTTGGTTGAATTCACTGTTCCAACCACTGCTAGCTGTATTTCTACCTGACTTCATTAAGTAGACTTCTCAGTGAGTTAGACAGGTTCAAGTTGTGCATATAGATCTCTACTTTTCCTTAATTTCATTTGCCCCTATCTGACATGGTTAACTGACTGTACCTGTGTGTCACTAACCAATCTAATCATTACTCTGCCTTATCTTGCTCTTAAATCTGTGTTTAAAACCTTGTCTGCAGTTCAGTGGTGTTACTCCATTGGACCAAAAATGTGAAGAGGTCTTTGCTTCCTGGCTAAGAAAATACAGGACACTCTAATAAAGAATCCCTGGGATGTAACAATATATACATACACTACTAAAGGAGCAGCTGAGGAGTCAAGCCTGGAAAACAGAGCATTTCCAGGTCAAGAAGCTGAAAGTGGATTATAAAAAAGTCAATGACCAAGGGAAAAAACTCAATTTCTGGCAGTACATCTGACAACTATCCTTATAATAATGAATTTGACAGATTCTGTCAAGATTCTGATGCCAGTGGCATTTCGCTGAAGATAATGCCAAAGGCAATGAAGATGTGAGATTTCTATGATTTTCATTCTGAGGAGGATGTATCAATCCTTACAGTGTCTTTGAAGCACAAAGGAGCGGAAAATGGAAATACCATTTGCTATCCACCCTGGAAATCCTGTGGAGGGCACATAAAAAGAGTTTCTCATGTGGCAAATAAATAGATTTTTTTTTTTTTTTTTTTTTTTTAATTTAGAGAGCTAGAGAATCACAGAATCCAACACCTTGGGTTGGAAGGGACCTCTAAAGGTCATCTAGTCCAAACCCCCTGCAGTAAGCAGGGACATCCTCAACTACATCAGTACATCAGGTTGCTCAGAGCCTCATCAAACAAGACCTTGAATGTCTCCAGGGATGGGACCTCCACCACCTCCCTGGGCAACCTGTTCCAGTGTTCCAGTACCATCATAGTAAAGAACTTCTTCCTAACGTCCAATCTAAATCTACACTTCTCTAGTTTAAAACCATTGCTCCTTTTCCTATCACTACAGGTAAAAATTCCCTCCCCAGCTTTCTCATAGCCCCCCTTCAGGTACTGGAAGGCCGGTATATGGTCTTCCTGGAGCCTTCTCTTCTCCAGGCTGAACAACACCAACTCTCTCAGCCTGTCCTTATGGGAAAGATATTCCAGCCCTCTGATCATTGTTGTCACCCTCCTCTGGATGTGCTCTATCAGGTCCATGTCCTTCCTGTGATGAATGCTCCAGAGCTGGATGCAGTACTCCAGGTGAGGTCTCACCAGAGCAGAGTAGAGGGGCAGAATAACTTCTTTTAAACTGTTAGCCATGCTTCTTTTGATGCAGCCCAGGATGCAATTGGCCTTCTGGGCTGCAAGTGCACATTGTTAGCTTCTGTCTAACTTCTTGTCCACCAGAAACCCCAAGTCCTTTTCTGCAGGGCTGCTTTCTATCATCTCATCCCCCAGCCTGTATGATAATGAGGATTGTTCTGACTCAGGTGCAGGACTCTGCACTTGCTCTTGTTGAACCTCATTATGTTCACCTGGGCCCACTTCTCCAGCTTGTCCAGTTTCCTCTGGATGACATCCCGTCCCCCTGGTATATTGACTGCCCCACTCAGCTTGGTGTCATCAGCAAACCTGCTGATGGTGCACTTGATCCTGCTGTTTATGTCACTGATGAAAATATTAAAGAGTACTGGTCCCAGTACAGACGCCTGAGGTACATCACTTGTCACTGATCTCCAGCTGGACTTTGAGCCATTGACCACTACCGTCTGGATGCAGCCATCCAGCCAATTCCTTATCCACCGAACAGTCCATCCATCGAATTCATATCTCTCCAACTTGGCAAGGAGAATGTTGTGGGGAACCACGTCAAAGGCCTTGCGGAAGTCCAGATGGATGACATCCATAGCCTTTCCCTTGTCCACTGTTGTTATTTTGTAATGGCTTCAGCCTTTGGGGATAATACAAACAGAAAAGTTAATTTCCCTAGTAACCTGTCCAAAGTTTTTATCCCGTTGTGGTGAGTTGACCCTGGCTGGGTGCTAGATACCTACCAATGCCACTCTATCACTTCCCTCCTTATCTGGATAAATGAGACAAAATATAATGAAAGGCTCATGTGTTAAGATAAAGACAGGGAGGGATCATTCACCAATTACTGTCATGGGAGGACTCCTCACACTCTTTTCCTGCTCCAACATTGTGTCACTCCCATGGGAGACAGTTCTCCGTGAACATCTTCCATGGGCTGTAGTTCTTCATGAACTGCTCCAGTGTGGTCCCCCACAGGATCACAAGTCCTGACAACAAACTTGCTCCAGTGTGGGCTCCTCTCTTCATGGGTCCACAGGTTCTGACGGGAGCCTGCTCCAGTGGTGGCTTCCCACAAGGTCACAGACTCTGCTGGGCACCTACCTACTCCAGTGTGAGTTCCTCCATGGGCTGCAGTTGGATATGTGCTCCACTGTTAACCTCCGTGGGCTGCAGGGGAACAGTCTGCCTCACCATGGTCTGCACCACAGGCTGCAGGGGAATCTCTGCTCCAGCATGTGGAATACCTCCTCTCCTTCCTTCTTCACTAATCTTTGTGTCTGCAGAGCTGTTTCTCTCACATATTCTCACTCCTTTCTGCAGCTGCAGTTTCTGTTGCGCAGCAACTTTTTCCCCTTCTTAAAGTGTTATCCCAGAGGTGCTACCACCATCACTGGTGGTCTGGGCCTTGACCAGCAGCAAGTCCATCTTGGAGTCAGCTGGCACAGGCTCTGTTGGACATAGGGGAAGCTCCTGGCAGCTTCTCACAGAAGCAACCCCTGTAGCCCCCTTCCCCTACCAAAACCTTACCATACAAACCCAATACACACATTCTCACATGCTCCAAACAAATACACTGGGTGTCTCAACTGCAAAAAAAATCTTACTGCTTTGAGAATAAGCAGTTCGGTAGTCCTTCACAAATCCTTCTTCCTGCTAATCCACTCCACTGCACATACATCCAACTTTCAGTCTCCTATCCTACTGTGCAGTCCCCCACTGTCCCTGTAAATTATACTGATAAAGCTTAATTAGAAACATATTTACCAAGTACTGCATAAACTAGACACCGTCCAAATCAATTTGCCTTGTCATTTGATCAGTGTTTTGCTTGAGGTAAGAGGTTTCATAGAATTTCTTTTTGAGATGCTGTTCAAAGCATGATATCACAGAACTGTGTGAGATGAAATCCACCGTATTTTATCTTTGCATGCAGTGAGGTACATTTCCGAATAGTGCACCATATCACTGTGTGGGGTATATTTTATAGCATTTTATCATATTGTTCAACATATGTATTTTCAAGCCATTTATGTAGACATTTCATCAGGTACAAAGAGTAGACTTTTAGCAGCAGGTAAACTCATCAGGGGAAATATTTCAGAGTGTAAGCTTGAGCACATGTGGAAGTACAGAAATAAAGCAGAGCACAAATGAGGAAGGAATCTGAGAACACTGCTAACCCCTCTGCTTCTGACAATATGTATTTCACACATTTGTCTACAAGAAATATGAAGTACAATAAAAACTACAACAGTGGGTTTTCCATTACAAAGCACAAGTGCCTTGGCTGTTTTTCCAGCAGAGACAGGCTATATCCTGGGAGCACCTCATAAGGGATGATTTTGGCTACTGGCAGCCCAGGTAACTTTCAGTCATCTCTCCAGCTTCCTAAAAAAACCCCCCAAAAAAACCCCAAAACAAACGTTGGTTTGGTTTTGGTTGATTTTGTTCCCACCAATAAGGGTTTTTCTCTGCCACAGTGAGAAAGGCCTACAAAGCTTCACTTTTCTCCAAGTCCCAGCTGCCATAGACCTGGAAGTCCAATTTAAATCACAGTCTGTAAAGCATCTTCTCAGTTCCATTCTACCCAATTCCTGGTGAAAAAAAAAAAAAAAAAAAAAAAAAAAAGCTGTAGAAGTGGTATTTCAAAATCAATGGAAGAAAATGTTCACATTTTTATCCTCTGATTTTCTTGATAATCAGTACCATCTTTCACCTCTGAAGCACAACGTCTCTAGGCAACATCTGGCAGCAGAGCTGCTGAGAACTCAGTTGAGGGCAAGACAGTTTGCTTTCGGGAAACCTATCCATAGGTGTCTACTCTTCATTCCTGTGCAGAACCCAGGCCAGCAACATGAGCAGTTAAGTAAGCTTAGAAATCATACTCAGCAAGTTTAAGGAGGAACCCTCTACTGCAGTGTTTCAGGAACACACCAGAAGACAAGCTGTGCTGAAAGCCTAGACCTGCACAAATGAAAATGTGAATTATTTTGAAATTTTATTAAATTGCTTGCTTAGCTGTGGTATCCACTAGAATTTAATGGGAAGATAAGTAAGATAAAGGCAGAACTAGAGAGAGGGAGTAATTTACATTAAATATTTGTATATTTTCACTTTAAAATAAATAGTGATTATGCTGAAATGTGATCAGTTATGTTTTTATGAATGCTTCAAGTAAAGTGTCTTATACAGGCAGATTTCCAAATATAGAAGTTCCAGAAAGTAAAAAAGAAAACCATAAAAATAATTATGAAATAGGTAATGAAATACTCAGGAAAAATCTTCCTAAATTTTGATGGAATATTGCAGAAAGATTAAAGAAATTATTCCAACCATAAGTTTAATAAAATATAAGATTAAGATCACGAAAATGGTCCTCATGAAATGATCTTGAAATACATCATGAACTATTTCATTATATTGCATAGAATATTAATGACATTTTATTCCTCAGACATTATAATATTCATGAAGTTTCATAGAAATATTATCAAAATGTCAAACAAAGCATAAAGAAGTAATCACAGCATACACACACACACAAGGTAGACATGAAAGTCACTTTTCCATACATGAAAAATCTCCTTTAATAATACACTTCTTAAACTCATATATAAATAGTATACTTGGATTTTCAAAGAGCTTTTGAAAACACTTCTCTTCAAAGGAAACTGAGTTGTCATGGGATTAAAAGAAAAGTCCTCCCATGGATTAACTAGTGATTAATGAATACAAAAAAAAGGTAGAAAATAATTACAGTTTTCACAATGAAGGGAAGTTGCCAGCATATTCCCAAAGGATCTATGCTGAAAACTGTGCCTTTCCATGTGTTCTGAGGTAATCTGGAAAAGGCTATGGATAGTGTGCTGAGAAATGTTACTGGTGATTCTAACTTGGCCAAAGGAGTAAAAAGGAATGACTGTGAGAATGGCAGGAGGAGGTCATGAGTTAGAGTTCCTGAAAAATAAAAAATGAAATTAGATGTTGATAAATAAAAAACATTGCAGGAAAAAACAGCCTAAAGTATGCAAATCAGAGTTTTATTAACACTCAAACCAGGTATCTTAGACTTATTTGAGGTAACTCTGAGAAAATATTACTTAATATGTACTATTAAACCAAAAAGCAAAACAATGCCAGGTTATTGGGAAATAAATAGAAAATAAAAAATGTTATTAAGCCACTGTGTAGCTTCTTACGGGTGGTCACATCTTGAATACTACTTCTCCCACCGAATAAAACTGGAAAAGGTACAAAAAAGCCAGAAGCAAAGGGCCAAATGCACACAGGCATACAGCAGTGGCTATGTGAGAGATCAGCATGACTAGCTTAAACTTTGAAACAGAGCAATGGAAAAGGAGAGGAATCCTACGAATGCTCTTCAATGCTATGAAAAGGGATCCTACAAATGCAGGATTTCCATGTTGTTCCATTAACTAAACTATGCCCATCAAGTAAGGATTTAAACTTAGCTGAAATTAAGGACAAACACCTTTGTAAATTGGTAGTTAGGAATTTCCCTGGTCCTCTGTCTCAGTGACCCTTATCCTTGATTCTCATGATTATGCTCATCAGTGAAAATTTCTGCATCACTTACATGGTCAAAGTTGTTAATTTATTTCTACCTCGAGAAAAAACAGATTTTAAGTATTGCAACAAAAGCTATAGATACAACATCTAGTCATTATAGAGCGAATTTGCAGAACTGTAACGTCTGCAATGTCTCTCCTGCACAGTATTCAAGCAATATTATAAAAAATGGATGACCTTGCAAAAATCCTCTGCACACCACTGTTCAGAATACTCTGAACTTGGAGAAACCAAAAGAACGGGTAATTGCTTAGCTGATGCAAAACAAGGCTTTGGCTTATCCTTTCAACCGATTAGAATGGCCACAGTGCACCCTCAGCTGTGGTATAAATGGGGTCCTGCCTAAGAGCTAGAGGAGTTGCTTCTTCTCAGAGTAGTGGGACTGGCAGTCAGACCCTACCCTTGTACACTATCCAAGGATACTTTAATGAATTGAGTCTCCATGGATTGAGTGAGCCTTGTCCCCCCTTTTGGTGAAGTGGTATCTTGGGCACTCTGGTGTGGGAGGTTTCCCCTTGATGAATTAATGTGTGCCCATTTAGGTTCATCTTTTCTTAAGGTTCAGGAATGGGTTGTGCAGTAGTTAATTCCCAACAGACATCTGAACTTGTATTTGGTCAGAAGGAGCACTGGGTGACTTTGGTTGTAATAAAACCCTATTTGGATAGCAGCTGCTGTTTGTTTTGTGGGTGCCTCTGTGACAGAAAAGGATGACTTCCCATCATCTGCTGGCAAAGCTCTGTCTAAAGCAAATTTATAATTTGTTTAAATTATACCTGATGCAGGTAGTGGAGGAACCAACAAGGAGAGGTGCACTGCTGGACCTTGTATTAACTAATAAGGAAGGACTGG
>JAAGNO010003974.1:0-21277 GCA_033439905.1 Ceryle rudis | reverse complement strand
AAGACCAGAAGGCCTCCCACCCCCCTAGGGTGAAATCAGCAGGCTCAGCTCGCTCCCTCAAATGCCTGTACACCAACGCAAGTAGTGTGGGGAATAAACAAGAGGAGTTACAAATCTGTGTGTGGTCAGGGGGTTAGGATCTGGTGGCAATTACAGAGCCATCTCTCTCTATACTGCTGGAGGCTGTCCTCAGGAGCCCCAGAGCCCTGAGGCCCCAGAGCAATTCAGGATAAAGGAGAAGTTTGCCTCAGTTGATGAGGACTGGGTTAGGAACCAGTTTAGCAATCTGGACATCTATAAATCCATGGGTCCTGATGGGATCGACCCGCGAGTGCTGAGGGAGCTGGTGGAGGGCATAGCTAGGCCACTCTCCATCATCTTTGGTAAGTCGTGGGGAACAGCAGAGGTGCCAGTGGACTGGAGGAAAGCAAATGTCACTCTGGTCTTCAAAAAGGATAAGAAGGAGGACCCAGGTACCTCTAGACCAGTCAGCCTCACCTCCAGCCCTGGAAAGGAGATGGAACAATTTATCTTCAGTGCTGTCTCTAGGCATATCAAGGATAAGAGGGTCATTAGGAGCAGTCAACATGGCTTCACCAAGGGGAAGTCATGCTTGACCAACGTGACAGCCTTTTATGAGGACATAACCAGGTGGACAGATGATGGTAGAACAGTGGATGTTGTTTATCTTGATTTCAGTAAAGCATTTGACACTGTCCCCAACAGCATCCTTACAGCTAAACTGAGGAAGTGTGGTCTGGATGATCGGGTAGAGAGGTGGACTGTGAACTGGTTGAAGGATAGAAGCTAGAGAGTTGTGGTCAATGGGACAGAGTCTAGTTGGAGGCCTGTATCTGGTGGAGTCCCTCAGAGGTCGGTACTGTGGCCAGTATGGTACAATATGATCATCAGCGACCTGGATGAGGGAACAGAGTGCACAGTCAGTAAGTTTGGGACGAGTGGCTGACACACTGGAAGGCTGTGCTGCCATTTAGCAAGGCCCGGCCAGTCTGGAGAGTTGGGTGGAACTATAACATGGGCAAGTGTAGAGTCTTGCATCTGGGCAAGAACAACCCCAGGTATCAGTATAGGTTGGGGACAGACCTGCTGAAAAACAGCAGGTTTTAGATTTTTCCTTTTCCCTTTTCCCTTTGGAAAAGGTAAAGGGACCTGAGGTTCCTGGTTGACAGCAGGATGACCACGAGCCACCAATGTGCCCTTCTGGCCAAGAAGGGAAATGGCATCCTAGGGGTGTATTAGAAGTGGTATCGTTAGTAGGTCAAGAGAGGTTCTCCTCCCCCTCTACTCTGCCCTGGTGAGGCCACATCTAGAATAGTATGTCCAGTTCTGGGCCCCTCAGTTCAAGAAGGACCGGGAAGTGCTTGAAAGAGTCCAGCATAGAGCCATGAAGATGACTGAGGGAGTTGAACATCTCCCTTATGAGGAAAGGCTGAGGGAGCTGCGTCTCTTTAGCTTGGAGGAGACTGAGGGGTGACCTCATTCATGTTTATAAATATGTAAAGGACAAGTGTCATGAGGACAGAGCCAGGCTCTCTTCAGTGGTGTCCAGTGACAGGACAATGGGCAACAAGTGCAAGCTGGAACATAGGAGGTTCCATGTAAATATAAGGAGAAACTTTTTCACAATGAGGGTGACAGAGCACTGGAACAGGCTGCCCAGGGAGATTGTGGAGTCTCCTTCTCTGCAGACATTCAAAACGCACCTAGACACATTCCTGTGTGACCTAATCTAGGTGATCCTGCTCTGACAGGGGGATTGGACTAGATGATCTCCAGAGGTCCCTTACAACCCCTATCATTCTGTGATTAATTTTGTGATTAAGAGAAGCTACATAGAAAATGTCTCATCTCTTCTCACTTAAATGCATTCTGAAGAACAGACCAGGAACTGTCAGACCTGGAAAGGAAACCCAAGTTTTCTTTCCTGCACTCCCCTGGACTACCTAAAGTTTTCCAAAGTGGCATGCCAGGATGCAGTCATAATGTTCTCGATTGGCTGGACACACAGGTAGAAAAGTCAAACTACTGCTTCATAGCCAGACAAGAGTTTTTTCCAACCCAATGACTACCAGCAATTGCGCTTTACATAACAGTCTTTCCCATCTTTCTTTCTCTTTGCAGATCAGGAACTGGAGCCATAATATGATCCCACCATTTGAAGTCTCTACTCTCCCTGCTCCCAGACTCATGACTCCAAGGTAATATGCTATACAAAACCATCCCACAATAATTTCCAGACTCCATACTGTCATGCTCCAATTCTGACAATGACATATAATCAGGCAGCAGATGATACCATATGTGTATACTGGAGTACATGTGAAATATGGCATTTAAAATTCAGTAAGCAGGTTACTATCTGACAGACATACAGACAACTAAGCAACAAAAGCTGCAAGTAAAGAAACATCCACAGAACAGTTTGGGTTTGCTTGAATAGTTGCAAGAGTGGAGTGGCAGGAGATTCCAGCATCTGCAGTCACTGTGGCACAGGCAGTTTATCAGAAGGAGAGAACTATCATATGACAGAGAGAGGAGTGTTTTGAATTACTGTGATATTGTCTGACCAAATTCCAGGGTTCTGTCGTTAAATACATGCTCTACTTTCATCCTGAGTCTTCAGGGCGGATATATAATGTGAGACTTCATAAATTCTAAGAGCTGTAGGGTAGTGGAGGAAGAGCTATGGGGCAGTTTGCAGAGAAGCTTTTAAGTAACACCAAACTATATCTAGAGGCATTCCTTCCTCTTGTACAATGTCAAGTTTTAGTCTGTGGGGTTAATTATTTATTTATTTAATGAATGAAACTTAAATAGAAGTAAAAATGTTAAGAAAGCCTAAAGAGAAAAGTGGTTTTGTATTATAATCATTCCAAGGAACACCTGTGAACTGTTGAGTTTAACTGGGTTCCAGCTGGTGCTGACTCAGCTTGGAGAGAGGGAGAAATGTGTGTGATGAGGTGTTTAATGACTTCTTTGCCCTGTACTTACAGTTCAATGCTTTGACTGTTTCTAGCCATGCTCTCTGTTCCCAGCTTCCACTGTCACAGCAACAGATTAGAGCATCCTGGACAGCAGTCACTGTAACTTCTCTTGCATAAACAGTCCTTGGTCTTTGCAAATTAAGTTTACTATAATAATGACACTCATTTGTAGCTTGGAAGCTAAAGTGGGTTGGTTGGCTTTAGTGGGACAAAACCAGGAGTCGAATTGCCATGTTAATCTTCCCTAACCTGAGGTCCTCTTCAGATTGTACCTTTCCATAATAATAGTAATCAAAGTAAAGGGTAACAAGTTTCAGTTATTCCCATGGGACTGGACAGCAGCTATATGGTTGTTAGAGACCAACTATTGATGTCTCAAATCTTGTGTGGTAATAAGATCTGGACAGAGAATGAGCAAGGCCTGCTGGGAGAGAGGAGGTGTCAGTGGTCCTCAATGGCCATCAATGGGTCTACCATCCTCCCCTGGCTTCTTGCAGAAAAATTCTGTGTAGACTGGACATTGTCTTTTTCCCGAGTTAATTTCTTTGCTAACTACTGTGACTGTGCCAGAAGGAGCTCATGAAAATTAACACTGCCTCTCTATGCTTCCTATGTAAATTTGGGATGACAACCATATCCTGCGTGTATAGACAGTAAAATATTGAGCTGGGTGCACCCATCACCAAAGAACTCAAGATTCGGACTGATTCCATGAGATGCCACTGGATCCAGGGGTGGTAATATCTTACTTTCTATCTTACTCTGTCTCTCTCCCCCTATCTTTTTCTACTCACTTTTCCTTTCTTCTCCTTGATACTTAGTTGTGCCTTAAAGTAATTAATAAGAAAATAACACCTATGCCAAAACACCATTATCCATACCTTGTATTGATTGTTGTAAGGGAAGACTAATTAATTGTTTTGTATTGTTCCTCTGAGACATTATCGTGACTACCACCTCTATGGCCCAGCCATGCAGGGTTAGCCTCTTTCAGTGGATCATGAACGATTCACTTCTCTTATCATGTATGAGTGGGATGAGACAATGGTTCAGGTCATGCAACAGGAATGAGCCTAACTTCAGGGCTTGCCTCTTACTGCCCACTTTCAGAGCCATATACTGAGTGCAGCCCTATCACACTATCTTCAAACTCTTTTACTCAGCTAGTGATTTCCCAGTATGTGGAAGTTAGTTTTATACATTTCTTCATGCACAGCTCTCTATATCTGTAACAGATGATTATCCTGAAGAAATGCAGTCCAAAACCAGATTAATTTACTAATGCAGTCCCAAAACTGGTATGCTATATAGCTGTTCATCATTTACTTAAATTTGCAAGAATTTCTATGTATCATCTTAGCACTAGAATAAATGTGTGAGAAATCAGTGCTACACAGAATGTCAGCTTCGATAATCATCATGGACCTTCCTGATCTTAACTGAATACTAACAAAATGTCTGCCAGAGGCTTTCAGCACATTAGCCATATCAAAAAGTCAAGGCAATTGATACAGAAAGTCTGTAAGAAAGGACCATCCTGAGAGCATAATGAGAGGATACACCTTACCGTAACCATACATCATTACTTTCAAACGCCAAACCCATCATGTTCCTTGGCCAAAAATCTGAGTTACACTATGATGAAATAACAGCTATTGAATTGCAGCAGAGATGTATAAAATATCTCACCATTTAACTTCTTTTATTCATAACCGTGAGAGATTTCATTATGAGCCGCTTTGCTAATTGTACTATGACACAGAGAGAAGGATTTTCTGAAAAAGGCAGACCCTATGAGACATTTAGGAAGAAAGCTGACATGCAGCTGCTGTAGTTTCAATTTCTAAAACCATTCGAGGTCTGAGTCATTGTATGCAGAACATGCTACAGCAAAGTATCGTTCAAGTACAAGAACATTGTCAGAATCTGCCAGTTTTAAAATGAAAAAATAAACCATCCCTCCTGGTAACTAGGTGAACATTTAACACAGATGGAATTTCAATACATGCAGGAGATAATACTTTTTCCTATTTTTGTTCAGAAATAGATTAAATCCTCATTTTGTCTTTGATTGTTCCTTCTGATTTGATGCACCATTTCCACTTTCTCTAAAGTTTTAACTGCCATTCAGTTCAGTCTGCAGCACGTGCTGAGATGAAATAGCCATAGAACAGGTTTTGATTAAATTCTCAAGCTTACTCATCGTGAGTTAAAATTACGCACTTTTAGATTTACGTACCATCTTAATCAGAACCCAACATATCCAGCAGATGAATCTCGAATAAGCCAATACAGAGGCAGTTGGCTATGTCTTAAACAATGTTTGTTCATGAAAACTCACTTATCCAAATGAAAATCTAGCACCCTGGAAGACAGCATGTCTATTTTACAAGTCTTTTTGAATAGCCTTGAGAACATTTGCATTCAGTTGCAGAACACTTTCAGCAATGAAGCCATATGTGTTGTAACACTGATGTGTCTTCTTATTGAAAATAAAATCTGTGTCTTTATCCTGACACTTAACAGTCTCTAACTCTTTGTCCTTTACTACCTCTTCATAAGATGATTTGGGTTGGAAGGAATCTCTGAAGGTCTTTAATCCAACCTCCTCCGTCCTCCAGTCTGAGCCTTTCTTGTTTCATCTTATGTCTGTTGTCTCCCATCCTCCCACTGTATCTTCTCAATAAATTATCTATGGGTACTGATATTAGGTTTTCCTAGAATCCCATCTCCTACAGGCTGAACAGGCCCACTCAGTCTGGATCCAGGGGTGGTAATATTATATTAATGCCAAAGTTACCACATGGCTAGCTGCCAAAGCTACTTCATCCTCACTTAGTTTTCCTTCTCAGTGAATAGCAAGTCCAGCTATACATCCCTCCTGTCTGGCCTGTTCAATACCTGCATTAGAAAGTTGTCCCTAAGTACCCCCAGAAATCCTTCTAATTGCTTGTGTCCTGCTGTGTTGCCCTTCCAGCTCATGTCAGGGAGGTTATTGTCCTATGGGAACACAGTTCTGTGATCCAAAGACTTTCTTGAGTTGTTTAAAGAAGTCTTTTGATCCTGACCTACCAGTTCTCAACCAAACTATCATCTGTCCCAAAGTGTTCCATATAGGTAGCATTAACATCTTGCCTGTCTTTCTTGAAGAGCTCATATTCAGCCATTGAAACAGTGGTGCAAGACATCCTACTGTATCTCAGTCATTTGAACAACATCATAGCTCAGATACCACAGGTGGAGCACTAGAATCTCCTAATTGTTTCTGAGTCTACATGTCTTTGTGTACATATACTTATGGAGGATCTCCTCATGCCCTATTTTTTCACTCATGAGGTATTTCTTGTTCCATCCCTCATGCATCCTCTGCTTTCCTCATCAACCTCTGCTGCGTCGCTTAAGTACAGTAATCATCTGCCTGTCCCTTTGTTCCTAGTTTAAATCTCCTCTCACTAGGCTGGGCAGCCAGTTGGCAAAAATCCTTTTGCCCCTCCTTTGTTGGGTGGATCATCTCTCATCAACCATCCTCAATCTTCAAAGAGATCAAAGAGAGCAGATCATGTCTGTTCCAACACAGCCACCGTTTCTTATAAGATAGATCTTCTGCAGAGCCGTTGCACTTCCATGAAAGAAAGGGTGGATGAGCTTGTGCTTTGAAACTCAAAGGGTAAAGGAAAGATTATGAAATGAATCTCTCTCAGAACTCAATAATTAAGATTTTCATCCATATTTTTCAGAGTCATAGAATCATAGAATATTAGAGTCATAGAATTATTTGGGTTATTAAAGGTCATCTAGTTCCAACCCTCCTGCCATGGGCTGGGACACTAGATCAGGGTGCTCAAAGCCCTGTCCAACCTTGCCTTAAACACTTATACGTATGGGGCATCCACAACCATTCTGGGCAATCTGTTCCAGTGTCTTGCCACCCTCACAGTAAAGAATTTCTTCCTAATATCTAATCTAAGTCTATCCTCCTTCAGTTTGAAACCATTACCTCTCATCCTATCACTACACGTCCTGATAAAGATTCCCTCCTCATCTCCCTTGCAGGTCTCCTTTAAGTAAAGAAAGGCCACAATAAGGTCTCCCTGGAGATTTCTCTTCTCCGGGCTAAACAATCTCAAATCAGCCTGTGAAAGGAAGTGCTCCAGTCCATTTTTGTGGCAAGCCTCTGGACCTGCTCAAGCATGTCTTTCATAAACAGGGTGCCCCAGAGCTGGACACAGTACTCCATGTGGGGTCTTACCAGAGTGGAGCAGAGGGGCAGAATCCCCTCCCTTGACCTACTGCCCATGCTGCCTAGCATGCAATTGGGTTTCTGAGATGCAGCTCCTCATTGCTGGCTCATAATCATCCACCAGTACCCCCAAGTTGTTCTTCACAGGGCTGCTGTCTCTGTATTTGTGCTTGGGATTGCCCCAACCCAGGTGCAGAACCTTGCACTTGGCCTAGTTGAACTTCATAAGGTTGTCATGGGCCCACCTCTCAAGCCCGTCAAGGTCCCTCTGGATGGCATCCCTTCCCTCCAGTGTGTACTGCAGACTGCACCATACAGCTTGTGCAGTCCACAAACTTTCTGAAAGTGCCTTAATCCCACTGTTCATGTCACCGAAAGATATTCAACAGCACCAGTACCAACCCCTGAGGAAAGCCACTTATCACTGGTATCCACTTGGACATCAAGCCATTGACCTCAAATCTTTGTGTGTTACTATCCAGACCATTCCTTATCCACCAAATGATCCATCCATCAAGTCCATGCCTTTCCAATTTAGAGACCATGATGTCATGGGGGACAATGCTGAAGGCTTTGCACAAGTCCAGGCAGATGACATCAGTTGATCTTCCATTATCCATTGACGCTGTAACTCCATTGCAAAAGGCCACCAAATTTGTCACAATTTGCCATTGGTAAAGCCATGTTGGTTGCCACCAATCACCTCCTCATTTTCCATGTGTCTTAGCAAAACCTTCAGGAGCATCTGCTCCATGATATTGCCAGTCACAGAGGTGAGACTGACTGGCCTGTAGTTTTCCAGGTCTTTTTTTTTTTCTCTTTTTGAAAATGTTTCCCCCTTTCCAGTCAGCAGGAACTTCACCACACTGCTATGACTTTTCAAATATGATGGAAAGAACCTTATTGCCTTCATCTGCCAGTTCCCTCAGGACCCACAGATGGATCTCATCAAGTCCCATGGACTTGTACACTTTCAGGTTCTTTAAATGGTCTTGAATCTGATTTTCACTTGCAGTGAGTGGATCTTTCTTTTCCCAGTCCCTGTCTTTGCCTTCTTCAACTTGGGTGATGTGGCTAGAACCTTTGCCGGTGAAGACCGAGACAAAGAAGTTGTTTTATAACTCAGCCTTCTCCATATCCCTTATGAACATGATATAGATGTGAAAGAAAACTATAGTCCACCTTTCTAACAATAAATAATTTGATTATGTCGATTGATACAAAGTTGATAGTCCGCCATTCTCATGGGAAACACTTTGCTTATGTGGAAAGAGTTTAGTTAGCTAAACTCATTGTGTGGTGGGATAAGGAGGAAGCCTTGAAATATCATGTCCCTGTGAAAGACTGATAGAGAAAGTTGCACCAGAGCAAACTGGCCTTGTGTATGCAAGAATGGGCAAGGGATGAACTGACCATGCACAGGAATAAGGGTCAACGAGCGAACAGGGTGAGGAAGACTATTGATGAGCACCAGAGAACCTCAGGCAACCACTAACCAATTTGAGTATGCATGCAACATATTTTAGTGAATTCTAGTTAATCTGTTCTTAGAAATATAATGAATATGTATATTTGTAATTGTATTGAACCCCCAGGACCGAGCCACCAGGCACCCATAAGGTGGAGCAATCCCCTGTGTGCCCAGCACTGCAGTAAAGAATGATGCCTTCTAATGCTCCAACAAGAGTCTTAGAGGGTTTTCTTCCCCATATTGTTACAGGAACAACCAGGTCTCCTGTTTCCTTCTGGAGAGGTCCCACATCTTCCTTGGACTTTATTTTATCACTGACATACCTGTAGACATTTTTGGGTTTGTTTTTGTCAGGAAGATTAAAGAAAAAGTAGTTTTGCATTTGGAGATACATATTGATAGCAAAGACAGCTTAGGGAAAGAGACTACACTTCAGACAACTAATTTAAGCCAGGTGAATATGACCCTTGTCAGAGCATCTCATGCCTTTTTAATAAAGACTACCCATTCCATTTACATGCACAGCTCTAGTTTTAAGTAAACCCCTGATGAAAGCATCTCTGTATGTTCTTCTCTTCTTACAAGACACAGGACATATTCATGACATTTCTTAACACTCTAAGGAATTGAATTGAACTTTATCCCAGTGGAAAGGGATTTAGGTATTGCTGAAGTAGATTAGTGCAAATCAGGGACTATTTGAAGAAAAAAAGAACCCACACCATTTACAAAGAAAATAACAGACAGTGACATTAATTGCTAGGCTCTGTTCTGCCTATTAAAAGTTGAATGAGGCAGCTTGACAGATGATTTTATAATGATGCACATGGGATTTTTTTGGTTGTGGTTTTATTTCTCATATACTCAGGATCTCGTTGGCCTCATTTGTTTTGAATCTTTGTAATGTGCAGCATGGTGTCCCAGATCAGATAAGTAGACCCACTGCAGTGGCATTTTATCAGCTGCCAATACCTAACAATTCAAAAGAATATAAAAATCAGTGTTAACAGTGATGTAATAGTCAGCTCAATCACATCATAGGCAAAGGCAAAATAGTTCCTATCTCCTGTGGCTGGAGCAGGAAGAACATTTTGTTGTGGTTACTGCAATAAAATAATTACATGTATGCTCACAGTGTGCTGATATAGCAGTCAGATGTCATGATGAGCATCCTCTGGTTGTTTATTTATGCTCTCCATCTTTCTGATCTTCCAATTCTTTTCTCTTGTCCTGTACTTTGAATACAAGGATTTTAGAGAAATGGTTAATCGAGTATGATAGGAAAGGGTTGTAATTAATAACACAGGGGATCTTTCTTAGTCCCGTGTTCCTTCTTTGATGGTGCACAGGGCAGTTTTGAGCTTTGTTTTATGGAGCTTCTGAGATATAGCATATTTTAGTATTACCATGTCCATAAGGAGTTTTTTTCCTCTGCCAAATATTTACAGTATGAAAAAGCTAGATGCTGAGGAGGGGGGCACATTCAGGGTAACTGATATAAAAATTCAAGTTTTAGTAGGACCGTAATGATTTACTAAAGTCTTTGTGCCCAGGATTTCTTTTAGGACTTGATCAAAATCCTACTGAGGTCAATGTAGTCAGCATAAAAAGAACTTGCAAACATAACTTTGACTTTAAAAAAATAGGTTCTGAAAAGGAACAGAGTTCACACCACCCTAATGCACAGATTGCCTACTCTTTATTATAAGCCATTAGAATGATTTCAGTGAAAAGCTTGCATTTAAAATACCATGAAGCCCTTAAAGGGAAAAAAAAGCAACATAGAGGACAAACACATAGGAAGAGTGTATTTAAGATACACCTAAAAGATTTTCTGCATGGGATGTAAATAATTTATTTAGATGATACAAGAGTTCTAACACTGACAGTGTTCCATATGAAGCTATTTTGATATTAAAATATGGCAACACAAATGTTGTTTATCAGGAAGAGTTTTAAAGTAATGATATGAGGAGGTGTTTGCTACACACTTTATTTCCTGTCTAAAATGCTTTTAAAGCATGTTTATATGTAATGGGCTGTGGGGGAGTGAAGAAAAATAATTACTTTGGAATTCAGTTTGTAAAATATTTATATTTGTTCACTTTTTTTCCTAATCTTATCCCTGTTTGAATCAGTCTTTCACAATTGGAGCTCTTAACATTGCAGAAACAGATCCCACAGCCAAATTAACTTTTTTTTTTTTGATTTATGCATTTGGTTATGCTCTTGCTCCCCCTAAACACATATTAGGAGTCATGACCTCCACACAGGAAGAATTATATGTCAAGAAATAATTTCTTCAGGCTGCAGTTCATTCAATTAGAAAATAAAGAAACAAACAAAACCAGCACAAAAGAAAGCCTCCCCTCAGACTAGGACAGGGACCTCAAAGATTTCCACCAAGAAGCCAACTTTTTGTCTTCACAACTCAGCAGTCACAGACACAAAGGCCCCTCTTTCTGGGTCTCTTGAAGCTATGTCCTACTAACTTTACTTAAATACATGGATCTAAATAATAGATATGAAAGAAATTTATGTAAAACTTTAGCAGGGATGACCCATGTAGAGGAAAATGACTTTATCAGAGTTCCTAACATCATGAGGGGGCTCCTGCATGTGGCCTCAGTGCTGAAGCTTCAAAAATAGACAATGAAATTGTTCTTGGATAAAAGAGTACTCAAAGTTTTTGCTCAGGTTTTCAGCCTGAAGTATTTTTTATCTTTATGAAATTATATGGATAGAGAATATTATACCTGAAAGTCATCGCTATGTATGTGATACTACATGACACTGAACTAATGAAAAATGCAAATTTTTCTCAGCCCTGCCACATTGAAAAAAAGGAAAGGGGAAAAAATAATGTGAATTCAGTTTTGATGTCTTATCCCCAGCAAGTTCACAAGTTCAGTCCCTCAAACAAACTGTGCTGTCTGCTTCCCTCAGAGCAATACATCCCAGCAGGTAGTCCCAATGTATTTCTGGGCATTCACCCCTCACCCCTCAGCTTCATCTTTGCAGTGACAGTTCCCCATACTCCCATGTTGTCTCTGAGATATTCCTCTCTAAAAGCTCCATGTGAACACTACTGCACAATGATAGGGAGGGAGAAATCCAGGTACCATGGTTCTCCAACAACCTCTCCATCATATCACCAGCCAGTCCCATGCAGATTTCTTGCCTATAGAGACATTTAAAATGGCAACAGGCCCATAGGCTTAGGCACTTGTGCCACTCTCTGAATCAATTCCTTTGGCAGTCACTCATGGTAAGTGTGTCCCAACCATAAAAGAGGAAACAGTGAACAATTACTGTTCAGGATGATCTGAAATGAGATTGACAAATTTCTCTAAAAAATGACTGGGTATTTAGCTACCATTCCAGGACTGAATTATGTGTTCAAGAAAAATCTGATGGCAAAATATTTAAAGTTCAACATTTAATCATTGCATTTAGCAATGTGTGAGTTAACTACACATAACATTGTCAGAAACATGGACTTCCATTTAAATAGCCTTTGATTTTTACACTAATAACCCTAAGTATAATTAGTTCTGTTACCACCTGTAGTGTGCTAATTTAATTTTGGTCCCATCCCAGCACCCATCTGCTCATAAACATCAGTTACAACAGCCTGAAGGCTTCTCTGTAGTGTGCCAAGTTCAGGTGTATACATAAGCGTATTACAGTAGATGCAAAATACCAATAGAGAGTATTTGTCTGTGCTGGGATGAGATGGCCGCTCTGAATGAATAATATCTTCCAAATGGAAAGTATGTGGTTAAGTGGCATGTATAATCACACATAAGGTTCTGCTAAACCAGGAGACAAACTGTTACATGATATAAAAAATTCTTATCAAGTGTGGTGTGCAAAAAATGACTTAAATGCACAAAAAGGCTTATGCTGAATTACAATGTAAAAGTACAAGTCCACCTCTTGTTTTGAAATAAAAATGAAATTAAGTGAATAAGAAATTCTTTAAGGTCTCTCTCTGCTTCTGTAAGAGATTCACTTCTGGATAAGTTCTAGAGTTTTCATTGTAATTCTGTTAGACAATACACAACAACAAAAAAAAAGCAGTTCACAATATGAAAGGTCCCTAGTAGTAACAGAAAAATGAGAGACGTGATCTGAAATTTAATTTACATTCAACAGCAGACAAGATAAAAGCAAAGATATGAAAAAAAAGCAGGGATGGAAATTCAGAGATTGAAAATTACCCTGATTACTTTGTCTTTTTATCTGGTAGTAAAGCCCTACCAAACAGGAACTTTAGCTTCCTGCTAGACACAACAGAAAAAATCTAAAATCACAGCTATAAATAGACTACCATATCACTATGCACACAATATTTGGTTTTATGTGTTTCTTATGTAAATGTGTTTCCGACTTTATAAACAAAACTGTAATCTTTCCCATTTTTTCAATAAAACCCATTTACTTTGTGCTTTAAGCTTACACAATGTTTAAAGTGGAGTGAGGTATATTTTACACTTACAGCACTTCTGCAAAAGCAAAGATTTCAAATAAGTCAGCATAGGGAGACAATCACTCCCTGGCTTATCTTCATATCTTAAGAATAGAGGTATTTTTCTCATTAAAGTGAAAGAATTAATTTGCCTGTGGCTAGTGGCAATCATGAATAGAAACATAGAGACACTGCCAGGCATGATCTATGTTATTTTGGCAAGGGGCAAACCCATAGTGCTTGGAGATTCCTGGAACGTTTCAGGGAAGATACTCAAGCGATAATGAAGTAGGAATTGAAAGGACTCATCTCAGGCACAAAAAGTGCCGTCAGTGTTTAAGTGAATTGTCACTTTTTGATACATGCAGACTGAGTTTTCATAGGTACCTAGAGAGCCTAGATTTTTACATTTTGAAATCCAAGCATCCTTAAGCTCCTGCAAAGCTGTGCACATTTCAGAATCAATTTCCTAAATGATAACATTGTTTTATGACTCAGTTTAATATCTTTAAATTAAAGTTACCCATGTTTTATCTGTCAACTATCATTGGTGTGAATTCAGTGCTGTGAACTCCAGCATTAGCATTCTTTATCCAATCCAACCTGCAAGAAGCTCTGAGTGTCTGTTTAACATGTATCATTTCTTCCTCTTCAGTATAGCTGAACACACACACTTCCCCTGACACCATTAAAATATCTAAATGCTTGAGAGATTAGGCTCTGTTAGGTTTGTATTTTCTGAATAGGAGGTAAGATCTTTTTCTGGATTTGTTTGTTTATTTAAAGAAGCTGTGTTCAAAGGAACAGATTATGAAATCCTAGGAAGATATAATAGGATTTGTGTCTCAGCTTTAAAAGTTGACCCCATCATCTCCATTGAATTACAGAGTTTCCAGACTTTGCATGTGGAAATAGTGAAATTGCAAACCCTTGGTATATAATTCATCTTCAAGGTTTTCTTCATGACCAATAACACCCCTGAGCTGTTTTTTTGGATCCTCTCACTATATGATAGATTACTGGAACTCACCAAGCCTTATATGCAAAAATGTATTTAATCTAATTAATATTTATATTCTATAAGAGATACAGTTAGCAGTTCACTAGGTGGCATTTTTTACTATGACAAAACATTAAATGTAGGGACTGAGACTTGTTAGGAGAAAACTGTTCATCACAGAGTTCAGCAATAATGTCTCTTTCTGCATCACTCAGGTACCTGAAGCTCAGGGCAGGTACTGGGGAATGAAGTTATAGAACAGATTATTTCAGTTGGATGGGCCTTGCAAAGATCATCTGATCCAACTGCCTGATCAGTTCAGGCTGACCAAAAATTAAAGCATGTTGTTAAATGCAGTGTCCAAATGCCTCTTAAACAGTGACAAACTTGGGGCATCAATCACAAGGCTGGTGGTAGGGATTAACTTTGGGGCCCTTTGGACCAGAATCATACAACCTGGCCCTCGTCTAATGGAGATTTTAATAATTTACTCCCAATTTACATCAGATTAAATTAATATATGATTCTGATTTTCAAAAAAACATTTTATATTACAGGTCTTTCAAGGATAACATAAATCTGCATTTTCAGCTTCTGGAATGTTCAATTTTTGGTGCTGCTTGGTTAAGATTTTGATGATTTTGTTTGCAATTAGCATTTGATTCCTCAATTCAGTCTGAGAAGAAATAACTTTGTTCACCTCAGAATGCAGGGATGCATAGTTATGCTTCCTATTATTAACTTAAATAATGGTCAGTGTATATTATTTCCATAGTTATACCTTTCCTAACCTTAAATTCCTGAATGCATCTAAAGTAAGTATTACACATTATCCTGTTGCTGGAGATGAAGGACATAGAGATCTCAATGTCTGGACAAATCTCTTAGTTATATGGTTTAGTTTTACATAGTCCTGTGAGGAGCAGTACATTGGACTCAATGATCCTTATGGGTCCCTTCCAACCTGAGATATTCTATGATTCTATGATCCCAGTATGTTTTTTCAAACGACTCATGATTTTTGAGTGCACAAATTAAAAAGTTTGTAAGTGTCTAATTCAGAAAATATCAAACCTTCTGAAAATTTAAATTTCTTGATTAAAGCTTTCTGAAGTTATTCACTAAAAATTAAGTGTCCAACTGTTCAAGGGGTAGGGTTGGGCTGGCCTCTAGATGAATGACAAATGCTCTTTTTTGATGCTTCTCAATTCCCAAAGGGGAAGAGAAAGGGAATAAGGGAGAAAGATTCATGGATTGGAAAAGAAACCTAATATGGCTTTAATGAAAATAAAAATAATAAAATGGAATATATACAAATATACACAAAACCAGTATCAAACCCAACCCCCTGATAGCAATTATGTCAACATTACCACTGATGCAGTGGGCAGGTTCTGGAGAAATCCCAGACTGAACTCGGCAGCAGATGGAAGCCAGATTCAGGACCTGGATATGGAATTGGATTCAGGAACACAGGGATTGGTACGGAAGGCAGAAGAACATTCAGAGTCCTCCTTGGATGCCATCCACTGAAGAAGAGCTTGACTCATGATCTTCAGCTTTATACTGAATATGATGTATATAGGATGGACTACTTCGCTGGTCAGTTTAGAGTCACCTGTCCTGCTCACTTCTCCCCACAGGTGTGACCTCTTACTTAATGCTCCTCCAAACTGGTACACAAGATTTATCAGTGACCTTGGACTCCACAGGCACAAGTATGAGCAAGAGCCTTTCTGTATACCAGTCCTTGGTAGTAACTTTAAACATCAAACATTATCAGTTCTAGAAGCAGATGTCTGCAAAAATTTGCCAATAACTACAGAAAGTGCAGTAGGTTAGAAGAAACTGAGCTTAAAAGTGAAATCACTGAACCGATTTAGTTCTGTTCTAGGTCAAACCAGGACACCAACTGACACTGGTTACTTCTGAGATCTGTGTCTTCTTACTCTCTGGTGCTCACTGCTGGCATCTCTTCAGGTACCTGCAGAAATTTTACCAAAAGTGGAATTAAGGCACTTGGTGGGTCTGTGCCACAGATTCAAGACAAACTGAATTATTTGAGCCAAACAGAACCACTACGAGTCAGGCTTCATTGCATGCCTCTCAGACCTGAGTGCTGCATTAACTGTGGGAAGTACAGTAACAAGTATACTGCTGTCTGCCAGGAGAAATCATGGAAAGGCACAGAAGAGTACATGGAAATAAAAAAAAAACTTCGGAATTTGGTCAGGAATGCACTTAGGAAACTATTTTTCAGGGGCCAGAGAAAAGAACAAATAATTTTTCATTTTCTCATACCTCTGACTGTCTGATCTGCTGTTTAGAGAAACATGTGCAACCTTTTTTTTTTTTTCTGTAGTCAAGTAGTTAATGTTGTATACAAATTCTCACTTAGATTTTCTTTTGTTTCCTTTATTGTTTGTTTCCCCAACAGGGAAACTCAAAGTAATCATATATGCAAAGTCAGAAAACATCTGGACAAACGACACATATCCCCTTTCTTTGTAACTGGCCTCTTACAAATCCTTTTCCCTATTGTACATGACTTTGTTTTCCAGTCTACTCCCCTAAAAAAGAGTTAGTTTCACATTAAATATGCTAATTTACCATAGCAGTAGGAAATGATAGCATGAAAATTAATTTTTCTGCAGGACTGGAGGATTATTATTATTATTGCACTAATTATCAAGTGATAACTCTGAGAAATAGCATCTGTTGTGAAAAGAACTGTGTTTTACAGTGTACATTATTCATATGTGTCCCCCTTTAAAATCACCTGGCACATAGTCAGGAAGGCTAAGGTCACTAAAGTGACATGCTTTAAGATGATATGTTATTGTAGTCCTTTGATAGCTTTGTAATAAATGTTTTAATTAAAGAGTAGCATCAGACAGTCCAACATCTGGACCAGATTTAATGGTAATTCCTAATTTTCACAATTCAATATCTCCAGTTCTGAGAGAGTTGAAACACCCTCAGCTAATTATCTCTTGCTATTCAGTATTCTGCAAATGCATTATAAATAGAACTTAAATTTTTAAGGTACACTGCTATATAAAAGACAAGGAGACTGCACTGTTCAGATTACACAGCTATCAGTGTCCTTTAAAACAGAAAAGTGCCAGATTTGTTAAAATAAAGCATGAAATAGCAAAGTAGAACACAATCTCATCAAGACCTGTCTTCAGTGACACCTTATAGTCATTTGTCTGTTAAAATATAAATAGATACTTATTACACAAGGGACAATGCTGACTCCAAAATCTGAGGCAAATTTGTTCTGATGTTTTAACTGTAAGTATTTTGGATCCATGTTGGCCTTCTTTTATGTGTTTCTAAACTGTGTGGAACAATAGGATAGCTGAAACATCCATGATCTATCTCAATAAATTAACAATTATTATAACATTAATAACAATTTAAGTAAGGATGTCTTCTAATATTCAATCATAACTTTGTAAAACTTTACTCTTTTGCATCAATTTTCCATAAATTCCATAAAGAATATCAAGGAATTTGAAGGGAAATCCGGAGCAGAAAGGTTTGTCTTTGAGTACACTATGGTGACTTTTTAAGCCAAATGTACATTGAAAAATGTAAAGATGTCAACAACAATAAAACACACATTCTTACTTTAATTTATATAAAGCACAGTCAACTGTATGCTTTGGTATCTGACCTAGAATGATCACTGTGGGAAGAAAGGAGTGAGAATTTCTCATTAAAATTTGACTTTTATATCATCGGCTGTGCTTTTGTAAAGCTTTTTTGGTTTTCATCTGGGAAAGATACGTGTGTGTATGTTCTATTACAGTATGCTGAATTACAGGGGAACTTATCTACATATAATGCAATGAATCAAAATGCAACTTGTCTGGGAGACTGAGTGTCTTCTGGGTGTTTTCTGGTGGCCTTCAGCAGTCACAATGTGTCAATATAAGGACAAGTGTCTAACTACTTGCACATTAATAGTATGGAATGGAATTGTTACAACTTCCACCCCCACAAACTAAATCCCAGATAGATATTCTGAGTCACTACCATCACTACCCCAGTTTTACACCTCATACAGAGGATGACACTTCCAGTGTTATTTTATGGCTGCACTACAGAGCAGAGGATGTGGTTCAGTAAACTGACACTCTTTCAATAACTAAAAAATCATGAAGGAACAAAGAAAAAATGTGAAAAAATGTCACAGAAACATTTTGTTCTACCATAATAGCCATGCGATAATGCTCTGACCCTCTCACCTACTTTCTGTATAATGAAAAAGGCAAAGGTATCCATTCCACTGTGGTCCTCTTGTGTCAGAGCTTTCTTGCTTTGTTTCAGACATCAAGTATGTCTCCTATATGAATGTAGGTCACTTCTAGTTTTATAATAAAAAGACAGTACATCTTTCAGGAAAGTTACATAAATGGCAGACAACCGTTGGTCTAGCAGGAGTGTGGGGGTAAAGATTTGTGAGCACAGATTTTATTAATCAGAAACAGTTAATGTGCAAAATATTTTTAGTTTAAGGAGTGGGAAGGGAGAAGAAACTGAGTCTGATAGAAAGTTTTAACATATTTAATAGTTTGTTTTAACATCTTGTTCCTACTGTGAAACAACTTGTCATTCAGAAATGTGCATAACTTGATTAAAAATACTCAAACAGAAAACAATAACCTGAAGACCCAAATAAAATTGTGGTATTTATGAGATAAATCATAAAGTCTACAGATTGCACAAGGTTTTATACAAGAAAACTCTCACACCAGAATTATCTTGAACTACTTGTTGGCAGAACCAATTGAAATGCCATCTAGTTGATGCTAACTCCTAATTCTTTGGGAAGGCCTCCACAGAATAAATTGAACTGGTTTTGTTAATATGAATTCTTGCTTTCTACCAAGTTTATGGACTAAACAAGGACTTTATTCTCCAGGATTGTCAATCTGATAGCCTTTTCTAGAACTAAAACATCACTTGATGGTTTAAGCCTAAAGGCAGGGATAAGAGGGCTGACAGAAATTGTATTACTTGAAAGTTTTACATTTGCATGTTTTTCAGTTTCTTCTTCCAAAGCTCTGTTGAACTGACTGCTTCCATTCTAAAATAATGTAATTAATTTCTTTACTGTAACTTCTTTCCTTGATCTTGTCCTTTTTATAAATATGTACATGCTCTTTTTTCTGGCCTGTTCCTCCTGTAATGGATTTCAAATATGTGCACCCCCTACCATTGTAGAAGGAGCTATCCCTTTTCCCCTGTCATCTGTTCTGAGCATACAGTGAGCTTCATTTCACAGCAGACTCTAATATTTTCTGGGGTTTATGATAATGTCAATGTATATCATTATATCTGTCAAATGGAGATCAGTGTTCAAAGGGATATCGGTAATGTCCAAATGGAGATCATTAAAAAGTGGTGTCCCTCAGGGGTCTGCAGTGGGACCTGTACTATTCAATATCTTTATTAATGACATAGACAGTGGGATCAAGTGCACCCTCAGCAAGTTTGTAGATGACACCAAGCTGAGCTGATACACTTGAAGGAAGGGATGTCATCCAGAGAGACCTTTTCAGGCTAGAGAAGTGGGCCCATGTGAACATCGTGAAGTTTAACAAGAGTAAATGCAAGGTCCTGGAGCAGTCCCCAGTATCAGTACAGACTGGGTGATGAATGGATTACAAGCAGCCCAGTGGAGAAGGACTTGGGGATATTGGTAGATGAAAAATTGGACATGAGCCAGTAATGTGTGCTCACAGCCCAGAAAACCAACCATATCCTGTGCTGCATCAAAGGAAGTGTGGTCACCATATCAAGGGTGGTGGTTCTGCCCCTCTGCTTTGGTGAGTCTCCACCTGGAGTACTACATCTACCTCTGGGGTACCCAGCAAAAGAAAGATGTGGACCTGTTAGAGCAGTGATGATCTTGAAGGTCTCTTCCATCCCAAACCATTATATGGTTCTGTGATTCTATGATCTGCTATCTGAAAAGATTTGGCAATTTTAGTAAACCACCTTAAAGCTGCTAAAAATCCACATTTATTATTATTGAAAAAACCAACACAGTAGTGCTGTTCTTCCCCTTGCTTCATAGGCTTCCTTTATATACTTTAAAACTCTTTGAACATTTTTTAAACAGTGGAAGGGATAGAAGGAAAGGAATATAAAGTCCCAATGTGTTTGCTTATTAGTAATGTAGGCTGAAAGGATGTTCAAAGGGATGCAGTAGACAAAAAAATGCTTTATCCTTTTTAATATGCCAAAAAAAACCCCCCCAAAAACGCCATCCAAACCGAAACAATTCCTTTTTACTGCCCTATCACTTCATGTTTTTTATACAATATTTCCTCATAAAGCTCAGGAAAACCAGTCAATTAGTGAAAGAAACCATACCAGAAATGTAAAATATGAGCAGATGAGAGGGTAAGAATTGCCTGGCTTGCTATACAGCTATAGATTACATGACTTTTTGCTCTGTGTTTAAGTTAGAATTAAAAAAAAGAATAACAAGGAGAACACAAGATGAAATAGATTATAATATTGAGAAAAAGAGGTTGAGGGGAGACCATATTGCTTTCTACAACTACCTGTTGTTGTATAGATACAACCAGAAAAGGGATTGTAACAAGGTGGGAGTTGGTCCCTTCTCCCAAGGAATGAGTGATAGGACAAGAGGAAATGGCCTTCATTTGTCCCAGAGGTGGTTTAAATTGAACATTATGAAACATTTTTTCACTGAAAGGGTTGTCAAGACCTGGAACAGGCTGCCCAGGGCAGTGATGGAATCCCCATGCCTGGAGGCATTTTAAAGACATGTAGATGTGGTGCTGAGAGCCATGGTTTTGTGGTGACCTGGCAGTACTGGGTTAATAGCTGGACTTAATTTTAAAGGTCTTTTCCAACCTAAATATTTCTATGATGCCATAATGAACAGGAGTCAGCAGTGTGCCCAAGTGGCACGGAAGGCCAATGGGATCTTGGCTTTGTATCAGGAATAGTGTGCAGCAGGACTAGGAATGTGATTCTTCCCCTGTATCTGGCACTGGTGAGGCCTCACCTCGAGTACTGTGTGCAGTTCTGGGCCCTGCACTTC
>JAAGNO010003973.1:39415-72571 GCA_033439905.1 Ceryle rudis | reverse complement strand
CATATGAGGAGAGGCTGAGGGAGCTGGGCATGTTTAGTTTGGAGAAGAGAAGACTGAGGGGGGACCTCATTGTCCTCTACAGCTACCTGAAAGGAGGTTGTACAGAGGTGGGTGTTGGCCTCTTCTCCTTAGTTACTAATTACAGAACCAGGTGAAATGGACTGAAGTTGCAGCAAGGGAGGTTTAGATTAGATATGAGGAAGAAATTCTTTACAGAGTGAGTGGTGAGGCACTGGAACGGGCTGCCCAGGGAGGTGGTTGAGTCACCATCCCTGGAGGTATTTAAGAAAGGACTTGACATGGTGCTTCATGACATGCTCTAGGGGCAGGCATGTAGAGGGCTTCTGTGTTGGTTTTTGGTGTTGTGTGGTGTGTTTTGTTTTGTTCTTTTGTTTGGGTTTTTTGTTTGTTTGGTTTTTTTTGTTTCCTTTTAGTGGTCAAGTATTTAAGTGTTCTTTATTCTTGTAGGTATGGTTGGACTCGGTGATCTACAAGGTCCTTTCCAACCACAGTTATTCTGTGATTCTGTGATTCTAAGTCTTTCACGACTGGGTTGTGAAGTTACCTCACTTTATGTAATCTCAGTGATTGTTCCCTTCTTTCTTTGTTAGTGTAACAGAAGAAAAGGGAAACCGAGGTAGCTTACCTTTCATGATTCTTAAGTGAAAGGAAATAAATTTGGATGCCATAAATCCTCCTGTTGCTATGGACACTGTAAAAGCAGACCATCAAAATGATTCTGTGGACTTAAATAAGGAAAGTGGAGGAGTGATAACATAAAAAATTCACAAGGTGAAAAGTACACAGTAATTCTATGCCACCTCTGCAATAACCTTGGTTTACAGCTAACAGAAGATAAGCTTTAGCAAAAACTAGTAGCTGAGGAATAAGTCATCATTGGCACTAATCTGTGAAAGATACTAAGCCTGTCAGACGCCTTCTGAACTAGGTGCTTGCTAGTGTTGAGGACGTTCCCGCATGTAAGGTTTTTACTATGTGTTTACAACTGTGCAGGATCTCTATCTGCATCAGAAGCAGAAATTAATATTAAATATAAATAGACTTGTGTTTTTTCACAGTCAGACACAATTAGTTCTATACAGCAGCTGCATTTACAGTATGATTCTACTGCCCAGAATACTGGTCAAGAGCAATGTCTTCTGATGACTAGAAGGCTGCTTATTCTGAAAACACTGCTCATCCCTAGCCAAAACCAGTTCTCCCTAGAGAGTGACACACAAAATAAATTCATGGAACTTGAAAACCTTATTTTTTCCAATCAATACTTATCTTTCCGGGAGAGGAAAGGATTATACACAGCACTAAGTAGCTATAGACTAGTACCACACAGGTTAAGACAATGTGAAAACATCCTACTACAAAAGGTTTACCATGCAACAATAATATCAGGACCATACTGCTAAATGCTCAAGTTGCAGCACAGGAAATTCTGATGAGATTTAATGAAAAATATTTTTGCTGTGAGGACTGTGAAATTCTGCAAAAATGTTCTAGAGAGGATGTTGGACACTTCATCCTTGGACATTGTAGAACTGCCCAGGACTGATTAGTGTCTTCCTGTTTTATGGAAGACTGAAACAAAACCATGTAGTTATACCAGCACCATCCTTCACAATCAGGTACATAGAACTGATCAGTCTAGTAGCCCATATTATATATAGTTATTATTTTAATATCATTAAATGAAAATAGAGTTGTATTTTTTCTTTGTTCTAGTATCCTTATTGTGTAGCTTTGATCTTTTACAGTTTACTTCTAGCTTGGATGTAATTTGAGTGCAATACTGTAATGGAACCACTAGACTAATATAAATTCTAAAAAAAAAATAAATTCCATATTAAATACACTTAGTTATATATGCTGCTCACAACTGACAACATATTCATACGATTACCCTGTAAAATGTCAAGAAAATTCTAATTAGTCAACTGGATTTGAACAGAGGATTCCATTACTCTACATCTTCATATATTTCTAAATGAGAACTAACTACATATAAATCATGTTCTGGAAAATATAAACTCTTTTCACTCAATTTATTTTTAAAGCTATTGCCATAGTCTCCAGTTTATGCGTGTTTAACAACAATGTAAGCTCTCAGTGATGCATTGTTACTTGTATTAGTTAGACAACTGTTAAAATAATAATTTGTCTTTTTCTTAATATCCCAGGTTTTTTTATAATATTGAGAAAATGCAAGTGACCAATTCCAAACATTTTTTAAACAAAAATATTAGTTCTTGATTTATCCCTTCATTCCTAGGGAGCATCACCTCTCTATTTAATTTTGCTAATTTCACTAGCATAAATTGTCTCAAAAGGCTTCGTTCTTTATTCAAAGTGTTCTCCTTTTTTTTATACCTGTCTTGGTCTAACTGTGATGCTTTCCTTATTGCCTTCTACTTCAGGCTTCCAAATTCAGCCCTCTGAATTGCCTGTTTTTTCTACTCATTATGTGGGGACCAGAGTCTCTTTAAGTTGGTTAGATCCTAAGAACAAATTATCTCACAAATTTATAATGATTTCCCCAGTACATACCAGTTTTGAAAGTGTATGTTTTAGTAATTTTGAACTCTGTGGTCATTTATTCCATATGAATTCTCAAACATTCTGCCTTCCAGAAGATGCTTTGTCCAGTCAGTAAGTTCACTCCAGCACTTTCTACTGACGAGGGCAAGTGCCTCTATTTTCCAAATGCTTATATCTAAATCCCAGCATATTTACAATATATATTCAACTGTGTGTGTTTCCTGTCTACGGTGCTCATCTTTACATGGTTACAGAGCTGTCTAACAGAAACCAGTGGCTTTGGAGCCTTCATTCCCTCAGGTGGAAAAAGAACACCAACACTGTCAGGGAAGAAAAAACAAACAGAACAAATGAAAAAGAAATTGACTTAATCTGTCAAAGTAAAGAAGGAGAAAATGCCTTTGAAAGTCCTCAGGCTCTTTCTATCACTTATGCTCTTTGACATTGACACTAATCAAATTTTTTTGATATATACTAAAAAAGAAAGAAAGTGTGTTGTTTTGTGTTCTGTGTTGTTCTGCTGCTTATTTATATAGAAGACATGGAAATTCTTGATTTGACTCTGAATAGAATAAAACATCGATCAACTAGTTAAAAAATTTGTAGACATGAGAAAAGTTGAGGACACTAAGTGATAGTGGATAAAAAGAGAGAGAGAAAAACAAGAACAATAATTTGAAAGATTAAGAATAAAACTGGGAAAAAAAGATACTGTATGGAGTGGTAGATCTTGAAGTACTTTGTCTTTTGTGGTGTTCACTATATCCATATTGCAGAAACCTCCTGAAATACTTCAGACAGATGTTGTTCTTCCAGAAAGGTAACTGTCTAAATCAGTAAATTAAGCTATTTGGGACACAATTGCCCTACCATTCTTCTGATTATTTTTTCAATGTAAAGAAGGAAAAAAAAAGTAATATAGAGGGGGAAAACATTCCACAGACTGCACGGGAAGAGACAGAGAGAGATACTGAGCTAAGAAGTTAAAAAAAGTGAAGAGAGATCCTAGGAATAGCCACACTGTATCAGATCTATGGTCCATCAACCCAGCATCTTGTTACCAAGGCTGTCCATAGTATTTATCTACAAAAGGGCATATGAGAATGAAAACATGCAATATCCTCCTAGAACTTTACTATTTATCAATCATTTTCAGCTCAGGAACTTCCTAAGATGCAATTTCCATGCATACAATATCCCTCTGAATTTCTTTATAACATTTCTTTTCACACTGTTTGATGTATGTATCCCTTTAATATTTAGGACAGCCTCTACTGTGGGCAACAGTGACAGAGTCTTATAATGATTTTAGGTAACAGGAGGGTCAACAGTATAAGAATATCCAGCATAGAATGCATTACCTAAGGTAAGCTATAGCGGAGTTCTAAGAATTATAGAAGAAACTGATGTTGTATGTAAGAAATAATTACTCACTTTTAAATCTCAAAAACACAAGACATATTATAAAAGCAAGCAAAAAAAATTACTTTCGTTACTCCCATATTTCATGTTCAGAGCATTCCCACTTCCCGTCGTAGTGGCCAACAATATGACAGGGTTCATGAAGTGGTCGTTGAAAGGAATTAAAGTTGGGTAACTGTTAGGTACTACAGTGGTCCTAATGCAACCTCTTGCCAAAAATTTCTTAAACAGCAGTTACCAGTAAGTGTGAAGATATCAAGAAGAAACCATATACCTTGTTTCTAATATTAATTCTATATACATCTGAAACTGTGCATCTGAAAATTATTTCTGACACCTTTGGTCATAAACACAGTATGTTAGAATCCCTACACAGAAGAGAGTAGGAAAGAGTGGAATAGCAAGTGAGAGAAGGAGGCACAGTAGAAGTTATATACTCTGCCTTCCTTAAGAATGTTCACCATGTCATTTTGGTGCTGATACTTATTAAAGTGTCTGTGTAATATTTGCATTACTTATGCAATCATACATGTGATTGTTGGGATATATCTACTGCCTGAAAAGTCCCATGGCTTAATCAACAACAAGGATATTTCAATGCATTCTCTCAATGAATCCAAACATTGGATTTTAAAGTGTCAGAATTACATGGATGACTATGTTAATTTAATGAGCATGACCTGATAGTAACGTTATACCAAAATCTGTCAGAAGCACATTTTGTGGATTCAGTTGTGACTGATGCAACCCTTATTTCCATGGCATATCTGAACATTGCACAATGTCTTTCATAATTACGTTTCTATTAGAAAAATAGACAAACACGGAGGCTATGCGACTTACTGGAGAATCATCTATCCATTTGTTTTGAAGCACAAATTAATTTGGAGCTCAGTGTCACACTAGCATCTTAACCAATGAGCATTTTTTCCTTTACAGATAGAGCTTTGGGGAAAGTACAATAAACAGCCTCCTGGAGCCCTTATCAGATCTCTCTCCAGCATGAAAGTAATGTACAGCTGCAAACTAATTAGGCTGAAAAGTACCCATATGTTAACCAGAAAGGACTCACTCCATTCACTAAACAAATCCAATGACTTAAAAACTCTCAGGATCTTAACCTGAAAGCATTTATATCTAGGGATCTCTTAGAACACATTAAATCTGAGATCTTTAAACACTGCACATCACTTCCAAATGTCAACCATTTTTCTGCAAGCTGTAAATACTTCAGCTAAGTTCAGCTGCCCAAATTCACCAGCAGCTGCCTTCAGTCATCCAGAGTGCAAATGAAGTTTAAATCTCACTTGACTGTATCATTATTCTACTTAGATAGGAACAAAGCAGGTGAAGACAACTCAGTAAATTTATCCCAGATATTCCAAGTAGCTTATGCTTCAGCATATTTTAAGTGATATATATATTTTTATTTTTTTTAAAAACCAGTAACAGAGGCAAAATGAAAAGGGTTCAATTTACAAACTCACTTTTCTTGACCTGAAGCTGAGGGTTGAAATGCAATGACTCTGGCTGCTTGATGTTGTCTTTTTTTCTGTCACATCTTCCAATCTTTCAAGGCCAAATGTGTGGAGTTGTGTTGGGATAGAAAGGAACACTGTCCTGAGCAACTCCAAGTTGAGTGTTGAAGGAAAGCAGTGGTACAGATTGTTCACCACCTGCTGTGTACATAAAGTTGTATCAGATAAGAAAGTGGCTGCAAAAAGCCCAGTGGCTCACAAAGGGTAATGTGTGAATTCAGTATTAGTACTATCAAGTCCACAATTTGGGACTCTATCTCAGAGCATTTAACAGTCCTGGCATCTTAGAGTAGAAGCCAATATGATATTTAATGCTTGTGCTGAGGTCTCTCAGAGAATTTTTTTATTTCAAAAAAGAAATCTACACGGTTTTTATCTGTCTTTTTAAAGTGCTGGCTGAGCAGATGATTGCTTTTATGAAGAAAACCCACATTCATGTACTCTGGGAAACCATTGCCTGTTTTGATCCACAGCTCCTTGGGACAAGGGAGAATGAAATTTATTTTATATTGGTGCTTTATACGTGCAAATAGTAGAGCTTCTTGACCTTTTTTTCACCCAAAACAGCTGGGAGAGAGTGATCTTGTTGACACTTTATTCCCAAATGAAAATCTCTAAGAAGACACAACAATTTCAATGGCTTAGTTTTCAAATAAATTTTTTAAAATCAAAATTCTTGGCTGAATTAAGCTGATTTTTTATTTCATTCCATTCCTTATTTGCGAAGACACTGATGATGTAAAATAGGGAGATGGGAAAGTCTAAGTTATGTGGATTTTGCTACTTTTTCACTTCTTTAGTTCCTGCACTTTTTTGCCAGGGACGGGGAAGAGTCAGAAAATTATGTGGTTTCTAAATAGAATAAATTAAAAAAGTAAGAAAATGTGGAAGAAACAGGAGGATGGATGGCAACAGGGAAGGAATTTTAGTGACTTATACTGGTTTAGATGTAGACTTTTTGTGATAAGTTTCACTAAAAAAATCTTGGTGGAAATTGGTAGACCTGTGCTCTAGCCATCATTGTTCATCTTCAGGGCTTGAGTCAAGCCAAGTTGTATCTATCTTCCTCTTTTTCTTTCTTCCTTTATAGTTCAAAGTCTCTAATAAAGGAATTGCCTTTGTTAATTGTCCTCCATACTAGCCATTTAAATGCTTGTCACTGCGTTTCCCTTTGTAGGTAATAGAGGAAGCTTTTTCCAAGGACAGTTTGTCATGCTGCACTTTGACTTGTGGAACAGGATTAATTGCTGTCCTCAAGTAACTACAAAAAGACCCTAGAAGACAAGCACAGTCTGTACACTCACCCATTTAACAGCTAAAAAGAGAATCATCATCACACTCTCTGAGGGTACAGCATTTACCAAGTGTAGGACCCTGGCTAAAACTGTTAATTAGTGTTAATACAAATTCACAGTATTATAAAATACACTACTGCCCAAGGGCTGGAATAGGTCAGGCAAAGAATAGAAGAATATCGGGTGCTTCCTCAGAACACACAGTAGCTGGAGAAATGGAGGTACGGTGTTGTGTCCATTGGCTAAACATGCTGTTCCACTGACTGTGATTGTATTCATTAAGAATCACCCTTGCCTGTTGGATTCATTCTATGACCCAGATACCCTTGCTCTACAGACATGGAAGACACAGCTTTCCTGGCTTCCTGTGACTCATACTCAGTTTCCCTCTATGGTACACAACTAACAAGGCAAAATGGCCCTGAAAACCTCTGTAACAGTCGTTCTTAAATGTTTATTGTCATTTATAGCACACTAGGCTTTAACGAAGAGGATGGCAGGTATGGTGGGGGAAGGAACCAGCCCACTGATACACCCAGGCACAAAAAGAGTAATGAGCCCCCTTTCTCTCTCATTACTGCTCACACAGGAAATCAGTCCTTCTTTCTTACTTGCCCTTGGAGTGATGGGGAATATGCTGAAGCAGTTGTACAGTAGCCTGATTACTTATCACAAATCTTTTAAATGAGGTTATACTCATTAATGTGGCATCAGGGAATTGGGCATTAAGCCATCAATGACCTTTTTGATAATCAAAGGCCTTAAAGCTTGTTATTTGGAGGGCATTTCTCATACAGAGTTTTACCTACACTTTAGGCTAATCAGACAGGTCAGTTTTTCATGCTGAATTTGAAAATGCTAGAGGTAAGCCTGCAGAGGTTGTCATTTAGAAGACAGGCAGGCATACAGACAGGGCTGCCTTTTCATTCTGCTTGTATGCTTTGCAATAAATGAACCCCCCTCTACTAACTTTCTGTGTACCTATGCTGCTACTTAGGAAGTGACTGCAATAGGCATACCTGAGCTAGCTGTAGGTGAGGTGGTAGGCACAGTGACACTGTAGAGGACTTGAGGCACAAACTTCAGTTCAGTGTAACTGAACTGAGGTGTGCTGAGTTATGTAAGTAGGATTGCGAATGGTGCTGTCAGTCCTTGTGTTTAGGTATCAGTCATGATATATTCTGTTCCAGCTAGCTCAGGTATGCCTAAGCCTACTACTGCATTGTAGATGTCAGTTGTGTGGGTCTTGCTTGGGTCACAGTCTGCTTAAACAATCACAATGCATCAAGTCCTACAGTTTATACACTTTTTGCTTGTCAAGCTAACTAGCACATATCTGGTTTGCTTGCCATCTAGTGGGAAATTAAAAAACATTTACATAAATAATATCCCTGACAAAAGGAATATATTTAATTTCACCTTTCTAATAAACTTCCAGCACTCTCACCATGAATTGCCGTACTCAGTATGATTGGTGGTATTTCTTCAGTTCTAAGCATAGCTGTAACCAAGAATGTTTCCTGCTGAAAAGACTGGTCAAAGTATCTTGCCTGTGAAGTCACAGTCCTTCCCAGACAGGTCTCAAGCACACTCACTGTCATAGTCTGCAAGAGGGATTGAAATAATTCTTTTTATATCTATAAGGAATCCTCTTATACTGGAGAAATTCAAGGAGACAGTTTTTGACAGATGTGTGGCTTTTTCACTCCACTAAAATGCTGTAGGTTCTGTTTTTCTGCAATTCATGATAGTCTACTTCTTTGGCTATTAAGGTCAAGACTGAGTTTAAGGATATGTTTTCCTATCAAAACAGTCATTTTTGCTGGTATGAATAGATATGCCATACTGTTCTGTGGTTTTAATTTAGCAGTTTAAGTGATAGTTTTTAATTCCTTCTTCGCTTGTGTCTTGCCACTGAAATTGCATCAATTCCATGGATATTTCCATACTGATGTGTTGTCACTTTCTGATAAAAACACCCAAATTTCCTATGACTTGTGGTGGATAACATCATCCTTATATTACAAAGGGAAAAGCTGATGTCAGTAGAAGCTCCATGACAGCTAGAACCCACATTTCACCATCAGTTTTATCTGGTAGTACATATGGTGAGTACTTTTAGTGCAGGACAGGGTAGTATTCTCCAACTCTTTCTTCCGATTTTTATTTACTGCTTCTTAGCTTTAAATGAGGAAAAAGACTGAAGAAGAACAGAATCATATTTTAGCTTTGTAAAGAAATAATTGTGTGGTTAGGTTATATGTAACCATGTTAATTTATTTTCCACTATGTTTATGTTGCTTTGCTGCCAGCTCTACCACTATTACTAAACACATCACATGGAAAGCGACAGTGTACTTCTGATATACTCCAGATAGGTAACTAGGCCTTCAGTTGTAAAAACAATACATTTGATTTATTTCAGAATACTGAGACACGATATCCATCATTTGTGTTAGCCTTACACCCAATTTTATGCTTCATGACACTGATGGTGTCAGGTTGAAGAGTATGTTGGTGACTTGAAAGCTAGATATCAAGAATGGGATTAATCTGACCAAATGCAGACATTCCTTCTGTAGATAACTGCACTGTAGTTTATTGTCCTGGGCTCTCTTAATAGTTAACGGAGAGGAGGAGGAGGAGACACTTTGACAGTTCAATTCATCTTGTGCTAAAACAGACATCTAAAACTGGACAGATAAATCACACTTCAGAATTGCTTCTTTTTCACAGTGAAGGCAAAAGGACCTCAGGTTAACTAGTTTCAATGCAGTGAAAATACCTAGAAGTGTGATAAGGATCTCAGCTCTGGAGTGCACTCAGTACTTCTTGCAAAACAGCATTTTTTCCACACAGTGGTCTGTTTCTTCAAATAAGCCATCCTCCTTACTGTATAATAAGGGTTATGGGACAGGTAATAATACTGTTTAGGGGCATCTGTAACAGAGCAGACCAAATATGACCTTGCTACTCCAGATCTTCTTCAAAAACAGTGCTGGGTGAATCAAGCTTATGATGAACACAGGGTTTCTTGTTGCCATAGCAATTTTTCCTGTCATATAGTAGGAAAGTTTGGTAAAATTATTTACTATAGGTCAAAGCCGCCTTCAGGCAATGCATTCTTGTCTATCCATATAGTGATTTAATCTTTTCTCCCATTATTTGTGATTCAAAAGCTACAGTGAAGACATGAGTAGATGTCTTAAAATCTCTGGAACATTCCTTTGAAAATTCCACTTCTGATGACACCAATGTTCAGGGAGAAGCAGAAAGAAAAATTAGAATTGAAGTGTATGTTCATGTTGTGACTGCCATTAAATGTATGCTTTTCAAAAAGATTGACTGTCAGCAAAAAGTTAGGCTTCCAGTATAAGCTTGTAGTTCCTTCTGAAAAAAAACTATGTCTAGGAAGTCCCAATAGTGTCACACAGGCTATGGAAAGGAGCCTGTATGTCAGAAACACTTAGATGGTTAAACTGAAAGAAAATGTTCTGAAATGAGAGTTTCAAAAAAATATACTTGTAGGCTTTTCAATTCCCTGGCAGAATCTGCTATTTAGAGAATTCCATTGGCCTTGGAGATAAAGTAGCTTCATGCAAGAGCAGGAAAAGACTATTAAGAAATACCAAAATATTAAAATGCGTGATTGTTATTACTGGTGCAATATGTATACTATGGAAGTTAGGTGCAAGGAAAATGCCACCTAACGAAGAACCATAGCCTCAATGAAGTGTTGACAGTGTCCTAACTAGTCCCCAAACATTTATCTTTCGCCAGGAATACATAAACATCCAGAGACATTTTGAAGTAACTCTCTTCCTCTGGCTAAGATGTTCAGTTTACCCAGAATGGCGTTATCAGCTTACAGAATGAGGCACAAATTCATTGAAATGCAAGTAATGGAAAAAGAGTCTGTTTCTGAGTCACAGTTAGAAAAAGTACTAACCCAGGGTAATGAATTGCTGTATTGCAATTCTTACCCCGAGGGTTCTCCAGGTTTTTTTTTTTTTCTCAGTGTGTGGTCTGCATCTTAATCTAAACCCACCAAATTATCAAGCAGACTAAACACAGTGCTTACATTAACACCCGGCATCAGTAATGGTTTTATTTTGACAATATTTAATTAGGTATCAAGCTAGAAGTAAACATCAAACCCAGGAAATGGAACATATAGCTTAATCTGAGTAATAACTGGAGATGGAGCCTATTTATAACAACAGTATAACAAATCCACAACTGCTAGGATGTTGCACACCTGTTATTTTGCTGCAGGCCATAATATTTAGGAATTTCTTGGGCCTAAGCTAAAGGAGAATTACTATTAGTTGTTCATAGCCTAGAGCTCTTGGTACATATCTAAGCAATTCCAATAGTTCCTGCAGGGAACATGGAGATGCCCCAGGTTATTTCATTTACTGACCCTCTAGGTCTGCAGAGTCTTTTTAATAGGTACTCACCATGATCCTTTCACTTGAAAGTCTAGGATGTCTTGCTTTCATACTGTCTGAAGGTAGAAGAAGATGCTTACCGCTTTTATTGTGTCATGACATTTCTTCACCATTGCTTCATGCATTTTGGAGCTGGACCATGAACCAACCCAAACTGCCTTGGAGCGGAGAGCCAGCTTACAACCCTGGACAAAAGCAGCAAGGAACTGGGTATTACAGATGCATGTGTTACTGGGAAAAGAAGATATAATGAAACGTGACAGTAAATATAACAGTTGTGCTGAGACTTGTAGCCAGATATGAGAAGTGTATGAATGAGGAGACATAACCAAACCATTTTGTCCTCCACTGCTCTTTTGAGCGGGTAATGCCCAGGGTACTGCAGCTGGACTATGTGTATTCACACACATCACAAATGGATAAACTGTAATTGCTGACGTTAAATCCAGTTGACTGTCTCACCTGTATATAAAAAGTTGGTATCCTGTGATGGGTTGAAATAGGGAAGAGCTGAAAAGGTGGTGGAATAGTGCCCTGAACTCTTTACAGACTGTCTCATTAATGCCATTCAGCACTGAGTTTAGTGTGCATTGATGGGCAGGCTCAGGTAAGGATATATTTTGCGTTTATCTGTCTCAGCTGAAAATTCTGCAGGCTTTGGGGGGGTGGGGTGAAGGTGCTGGTGGTGGTGTGGGTAGCTGAGGTCAGTACTTGGTGCAGTCATTGTACATGAGCCACCTGCTGAATGCACATCACTATCACGAGTAGCAGAGCTAACTGAGAACAGGTTACATAACGACAAAAGGCAAAGAGGTCTCAAGTTAGGAAACCGCAAATCATAGAATCATTTAGGTTGGAAAAGACCTTTGAAATAATTGAGTCCAACCATTAACCTAACACTGCAAATCCCACCACTAAACCATATCCCTGAACACCTCATCTACACATCTTTCAAACACCTCCAGAGATGGTGACACAGCCACCTACCTGGGCAGCCTGTTCCAGTGCTAGACAACACTTTCAGTGAAGTAGTTTTTCCTAATGTCCAACCTAAACCTCCCCTAATGCAACTTGAGGCAATTTCATCTTGTCCCATCACTTCTTACCTGGGAGAAAAGACTGACCCATGCCTTGCTACAGTCTTCTTTCAGGAAGTTGTAGAGAGCAATAAAGTCTCTCCTGAGCTTGCTTTTCTCCAGGATAATCAACCCCAGTTGTTTCAGCTGCTCCTATAAGACTTGTTCTCTCGACCATTCACCAGCTCCATTGCTCTTTCTTGGACACACTCCAAAACCTCATGCTCCCGTGTATCCAAATCAAAACCAAGGACTGCTTATGGTGTAAATCCCACCATCCTGGTCATATATCAATTAAGGAATTTTGCTCTTTTTTAAGGGTTTTTCCCCACTCATCCCTCTTATTCTCATCAGAGAATTCAGAAGAGTAAAAAGTTAGGTAAACAAATGACGTATCTCATCCACAGAGGAGCACACACAGCGTATCCTACTGGCCAGAGTAGCACTGAAAGATCATTTCTTTCTCATCTCTCCCATTAGATATCTGATTTCTCCAAACACAAGGACCACATTGTCAGTAGGTGTCATGTTTTTTCTAGTCACCCAAGTACAGAAACTTTCTTGATTCTATAACCTACCTCAGATGTCTGTGGAGTTACTGAATACACAATACAGTACCACACCAGGGGCTTAGTGGAGTTACACAATCCTGTTTGTATTCAGAATGCATGGCACTGTTTTGGGGCTCTTTTTTAGAGCTGGATGTCAGGTTCATTGATTTCAATAATTAATGTGTGTCTTGCAGCTCTCCTAGCCCCCATATACCTGTGTTCTTTCCCGTCAGCTGAGGGGTTTATTTTTGACTGGGTACTTTAATATGCATGTCTTGATTAAACTGATTTTCCGTATTTGATTTGATTGCCTTACACAGTGATCTCTCCAGTTTCAGATTTTTAATCATTTTTCTTGTGCATTTGCCACCTCCTCCTGTTTTTTTGTTGATTATGTGGTTTAGGGACTGCATAGCTGCCATTTTCTCTAAACGATCTCCCTGAGTATGGATTGTCTTCTGAGAGGCTAGGAGTAACCATTCCAAAAAATGAGAAGAAATGAAAGAAAACTGTTTTGCATATCCATTTGGATATATAAATGTGGATAGATCAGTGACACATACATATGCATATATATTTGTATTATTTTATAACTTAAAAAATGTCTCAAAGAGTTGCGGCACCCACTCTAGTTACCTGCAATTCCAGGGTGAATTAATGATCCCTACATACAGTTTATGCATTTGTTTTATACTGCACATCAATAAAACCACATCAAATTCAAAAGCATTCTTATTTATGGATGGAAACTTTGAGGCAAAACATTACAGCAGCTGCCTTGGTATAACTTATAGGCCAGTCATTTGTTCAAGCCAAATAAAATACTGCAGCTGTACTTCCAGCTAAGCAAGGTAAATACAGAACGTGACCCCACACTGCACCAGTGTTCTGGCCTAAAAGTAGATAGTAAATGTCCACACCTTGCTGAAATTATCCATACTTTTGGGGGCAATTTGAAAAGACATCAAACCATTACATCTGGTGTGTCACTGCAGCCCTGGTACAGAGAGAGCACTGTTCATGAGAGATAGAAATCCAAAGCACATTTACATTGTATTGACTGGCCAAGACAGACATGTGGTGCTGTCACAGATATGTAAAAACATATCAAAAAGCTTTCTGCAGTACAACATGTTTTAAAGACAGGGAAGAAAGAAGAAGGATATTGTCTCTTCTCTCCCTTGCTCTCCTCAAATCATGAAGTTGACATTATCCTGACAAAATAAGGGATTTTAGCCTTTTAAATTCAGCACATTGAAATTCTGTATACTGCTGTACAGAGACTGATTTAATTGTACTGAACATTTAAAGGAAGGACGTTCATGGACAGCAGGTGTGTTCTGAAGGACAGCGTAGAGAACACAGAAAAGGAAAATGTTTTGCAGTAACTCTTTCCCCATTTCTGATCTTGCAGCATTGTGAAACTTAGGCATTCTGCAGGCCCTCTCCCTGAGAGTCTCGTTGCTACGAGTTGGTAACAGACGGCAGCTGTGTCTTCCCTGGTCTATGTACACAGTATACAGACCTGGTGACCCAGCATAATGTTTGTTACAGCGTGTCAGTAAGGTGAGCAGATGGAGAAAGAATGGAGCTCCTGCTGATATGTGTGTCTGCTTTCCTCCCTGCTCCACTGCTGAGAGCCCCTTTGGGCCACAGCCTGGCAGGGAGCAACAAAACCTGGAAGGGGGTAGGAGAAATGACAGAGCAAGGACAGATGGCAATCACAAGTCTAAATCCTGTAGGAGACTTTGAGAAGTATGGGAGCAGAATGGAAAGGTTGTTTAGGGACAGAAAACTGCCCTCCTCCCTTTTTTCACTGCACAGTGTTCCACAAAGCTGGAGGAACCTCCCTGTCCTATATTTTAAATGTCTGAGGCACAATCCTTAAGAAAGTCACTCTGTATATAACTTAGCCTTCCTCCATCTCCGGCTTGAAGCAGGTGATTGTGTGATTGTTTGGATGTATGCATCATATCTGAGGGACACCAGACAGGATTGTCTTTGCTCTTGGAAGCTCAGGAGTGTTTATAGGACTGATATAGCTTAGAGCTGCAGAGTCAAGCAGAGGTTGTTTTGTATGGACCATCAATAGACATGGCCATGAAGGAGACTATGTAGCCTAACTGACCATTATTAGAAACAGTATAGAGTAGGAGTATGAGGGAACTGTGGAAAAGGAAGGAAATTCCATCAACGTGGAAGAAGAGAATTAATGCAGTAGGGAGGACAGAAGATAAGGACAAAGATGCAAGACAAAATTCTTGTATTCAATAAAATCAGTGAAATGGGAAATTTTAAGCCTCTGATGAAAACAAAAGTTTGGGGTTTTTTTCCCTTATATACTGAAGCAGTGCAATAGATGGGGAAAATAAAGAAAGAGTTTGTGAAGCTAAACTTCGTCTGGATTCAGTTCCAATTTATTCTTCCCAAGTATCTGATTTCATAATCTGGAACAAAGATAATATATATACATTTTCCAATTGCATTTTATTTAACAGAGACCTGTCTGGTGGATGACACTCAATACAAAGGTAAAACAACTCCAGAGTGAAATAGCTTTCTTGATACATCTTAACCTCAAATACAAACTCTACTTTTGGTCTTATTAACCCCCGAGACTGACTTTTCATTGATTTTCTGCAAGCAGGGTCAAGCTCGAATAACCTTCCTGGTGTGAGCAACCTGAACAAAAGCAATGGAGTTCAGCAGGAGTTAGACTATGACTACAACACCATGTGAAGTCTGATTTGTTCTGTCTTACATGAAGGTTAATTAAAGTTAGTTACTTCACTTTAAAGTCAAAGGACTCCATGTCTTCCAGTACTTTTAAAAATTTCAAGCAAAAGACAATGCTATGAGTGAAATACAGGTCCTGTTACATATCCAGTCACAGGAGAATTCACACTGCTGAGTGGTATATTCCTTGTTTAGTCTATAAGATTAACAGTGAGGGGCTCCTACAAAGGGTGGTCTCAGCAGAAGCCTAACTTAGATGCACATGACCTCTTGGAAGCCATCACCCTATTCCTTCATTTAGAGGGATTATATGGAGAATTTTGCTAAAGATCCAAACAGTTGGATATCCACAACAATTTTTCTGTGAATTGATTTCAATGCCAGCAAGAGATGGTTCTGCCACTAGCACTGGAGGACTCTTTCTTCATGGTCTTAGGCCATGATGTCTTAGAAAAATCAGATCCTGTAGAGCTCTTAATTCCTATGCCTGGCAGTACATCTACCAGAGGTGTGAAAAATGGTGCCTTGAAAAATGGTGCCTTGAAAAGTGAATGAAATAAAATGGAAAAAAAAAATTTACAAAGACTATTAGAATAGTAATAATGACTAAAAGAAAACATAGCCCTTCAAGGCTTCAAAACACTTTGCAAATGTTATCTTATTAAAATTAAGTCAGGTAAATGCAGTGTTCTTAGACTTATTTAATGGATTTGGAGGGGATGGTTCTTTTTCGCCCTATGTCTAGCAATTAACCTAATTTTACAAATGCACTTTAATTATACATAAAAATAGACAAATATTGTTGCAACATTTTTATTTAAACAAGCATTTAATTAAGCCCTATTAAGACCTACCATATGCTTTGCGTACGATAGGCTATTATAAGTGTACCTTCTCTGGAGGTTTTCAGCACTGGAGGAAATTACATTTGACATGGGCAGCCTGGTATGTAATTGACTCAGCATTACAGATGCAATAAATAATTATTATTAGAAACACATTAACACTGTAATAACTGGGTAGTCATTTTGATGACTCCTAATAAGCCACTGTAAAGTGGTTTGATGCACTGAAGGTGAGGATCTGGCAGAACTGAAGTTCAGTGGTAGTTAAAGGGTGTGTTATTCAGGTTACTGCCAATTTTTGAGGCTAGGGTATGTTTCCTTGTCACTTCTTACTTTGCTTCGTGCCAGTGGTCACGATGCAATCTTCTCAATTAGTTTGCTTCAACACATACAACCCTAAAATTTTACAGATCATAGGGCCAAAAAAAACAATAGCTCAGAAAGTTGATTTCCCTTCCCTGTAATTTCATTCAGTTCTTCTGAGTTTTAATCTAGTACTTCATACATGACTTTGTGCCCGACTAAAGCCTATCTTGGTTTTGGCAGAGAACATGGAATTGAATCTAGATTTCTTCTTTTTCCTGAAAGGGAATAAATTAAGTCCAGTTTTTGTCATTATTTTAAATAATCAATTAGTATTATTTTTCCTCCCATTTTTCATTTTTCTTTCCTTTCTGTGAATATTCTTATTTTAGAGGTGGAAATTACTGTAAAAAGCTGTTTTCATTTATTCTGAAATATGAACCCAAGATTAAAGACTTTTATAAACACATTTTTTGCCAACATTATGACTTTTTTGTATCAGTATATGTCATATCTCCTTTCGTATAAGCATAATTGCAAGCATTTTTATAGTGCTTAATGTGTCCCCACTACAGCAGATATAGCATTTACAATCCAGCAGTGATGGTGAAAAAGATAATTCCCTCTGCCCACTAATGAGTGTTAACCTCTTTCTGGGATGATTTGGTTTACCACTGTCTTTGTATGGGTTTGTCTACAAATTGTATTAACAAAATGCAGTAAGATTAGGTTAACAGTTCAAAACATTTGAATCTGTCAAACTGATTGGTTTATCCATATGATTAGAGGTCTAGAACCAGCTAGTAGATATGTAAAAACAAGCAGGTAGGAGTAGTAACTTCTCCTTCTGGTACCTCTGTAGTATGGTGGTCTACAACTTGAATCCTTTACTTCCTGTAAGTGAACTTGAATGCTTACATTATTTTTTAATTGGCATTAAACTTACTTAGCAAATGCAGCTGCTCCATATATTTCTTTCAGTCCCTGGAGTTCAAAGATGCTGAGACCCTTGCAGAATCTGTTGGAACCATCCCAAATTAACACGCATTTTCACTGACTAAAGGACTGTAAGTGTCTTAAAGTTTGCATAGTTTACTAGGAGCTAAGTTAGTGTTGACTCAGGATATTTCCCTCATTGGTGTATGTTTCTCTGTTAGAATACTGAGAGGGAAAATTCAACTTAATAAGCACTAATGAATCACAAAACCCCATGTTATACAGAATAAAAAGCTAACCTAGCAGGTTGTTAGGTTTTGTTTTTGTTTTTGTTTTTTTATTTGAAAGACAAGATAATAAGTACTTGCTTGTCATGTGAACAAAATAAACTTTTCATGTCTTGACAAACTGAGACATTTGTGTATTACATGTATTGCTGTGCTGTTCTTACCATATCCAGATCAATTTTCTCTTTTACCCTTTCCCTTAGAATAATGACTCAGGATTACAAAATACGTCCACACATACCTTATCTTTGCTCATAGCTAGAGCCACTGACTTCTGGATACACTTAACCTCTTCTTATCTGACCTCGATGGAAATCTGACTTTATGATAAACTCATTTTCTATTTTTCTTTCATAGCTACTGAAGAAAGGTAACACCTCAGAGAGTGACTTGTGCCACCAGGTGTAGACACCTGACTTAAATAAGGAGACATGCCGCTTTTTGTGGGGGTGTGTGGAAGAACCCAGACAATTAGTTGAAATAGAAAAAGGATTTTTAAATGTCTGGAAATAGTTTAACACAGTCCCTGCCTCATGCCTTTATAATGCCTTATCAATGCTTTTCTTATATTTAATAAAGCATCTTAGTCAATATTCAAGTAAAAAGATAATAATGATAGCTTAAATCATAAATGAAAACCTATTAATTATTAATTCTAAACCTGATTTTTCTTTTTTTTTTCATGCCCTTTAATATCATTATTCTCTGCTTTTCCAGATAGATTTCAGTCTTCACACTTTTTCTTTTTTGTCCTCATCTCTGTGTAATGTTGTGACTAAGGCAAAGGAAATCTGTACAGCCACTATCATAGCTTTTTTTCTGCCTCCAACTGCTCACTTCCACACTCTCTTGAAGAACAGCACTACTGTTTAAATCATTGCAGAGACTAACCTGGCTGAAAATGAAAAGAAGAAAAGAGGAAAAGAAATCATTTCCAGAAGAATCATTTGGTTAGGTTGGCTCATCATACAGCTCAAGGACAATGAAAAGGACAGAAAATGATTGTCCAGAATGTGGAGAAAGCAAGACTTTCCCATCAAGAGTACAAATTTAAGTCAAATTAATGTGACCATGTAACCCAGCCCTAGTGAATTGTCTGTGTCCTGAAGAAATTAAGTACCTTCTTTCATTTGCAATGTGCACTTCTCTGACAGTGTCCAGATTTTTATTTGGACTGGCTGATCAGCGATTGCATTTTGCTAAGAATTTTGCTTCCATTTTTGGCTTGCTAATGACTTTTATTGAACTAAATAGCTTTCAAGCCCTCAAGCTCAAAATGTAACCTGATAAATTACCCTCTGGGTCACAGGCTTTGGACTGACATCTCACTGATGAAAGTGTGTTCATCCATCCAGGAAAGATGCTACAGAAGTGCATGTGGGCAGACACGTAGAAGATTGATATTAAGGACAGATGTAGAACATTTTTAAGTCAGCTTGATATAAAGGTCAAATCTTTGGCTTGTTTGCTTTTCTATCAATTTATTTAAAGGATCAATTGTCCCATGTTGCTTGCCCATAGAATATTTTATTTTGCATTTACATATTTACCTACAGACTGCAGTTGTGTGGAATCAAATCTGGGGGGGGGGGGAATATTTTCTTTAAAGCAGTCAAGCAGCAGACAGTGTTTGTTGAAGAAGGCTTGTACCACAAAGAGCATCTCAGACTGATAATAAGCATCTGATTTCCCATGAGCCTCAAGAAATGTCTTGTTTGGTTCAAGGTTTTTGGGGACAGCCATGGTGTGACTTTTGAAACAGAATCAGTTCAGTGCAGATGGTCTTTGTGATTAGACAAAATAACAATTTGCTTTGATTAACTAGTGTGCAATTACTCTGAATTTAATTTAAAAGAAATACAGATATGACCACAGGCTTCCATTCCTAAACTGGCACAATGTGGTATATAATGGAGAGCTTCATGGAATGGAAAGCATCACATGAATGTGAAACACATTAATGTTTTCTTATTAAAAAAAAAAAAAAAAAAAAAAGAAGCTTTTTGCTAGGGATGATGTCATTAACTGCAATGAAACTTTTATTTTCTTTAAATGTAGCTGCCATAATACAACCTGGCAAAAGCTATTGCACGCAACATGGAGTGGAACATGAATGAAATTCTACCATCACTGCACCAGCATAAGTCCAGGAAGACTTTATTTATGTAAGTGAAGTTTCAGCTGTTTATTTGACAATCAAGTGCTGTAGATAAAATTCTCTAAAGAGTCCATTGCTCCATAATGCTTACCTAGCATAAATCAATGTAGCTTTGCTAGCTTCATCAGAAGATTTCCCATTTTATACCAGATGATATGTAGAGAGTGGAGGAGGTTCAAAGCAGCCAGCTACATGACTTTGAAGCTAGTTCAAATACTGATCACATTGTCAGCATTTTAAAGTCTGCTAGCTAAGTTATATGGCTAATAGAAATGTCACAGTATCACAAAATCACAGAGTGTTAGGGCTTGGAAGAGACCTCAAACATCATCCCCCCTGCCAGAGCAGGGTTACCTAGATATAGGGTCACCTAGATAGCCCTCTTAAATATTGAATGTTTCATGTGTGTCTCACTATTTTAAGTGACAAGTGTCCATCCTACTCTGAGAAAACCATATCAGAACAGAAATCAGGAGAAATAGGCCTAAGAATAACAAAGGATTTTGATACAGATCATGAACATCAAATTCCTGCATAGAAAGTATGTGCAGGTATTTTATTCTAAATCCTGTTGTCTGTGGTCAGAACAGGTGCACTTCTGTGTAACTCTAGAAGTGTTCAGTAAGTTGAAGCTGCTGCTTGTTCAAAAGCTATTTGAACAGATGTTAAAGTTAGAACAATGCTGACATAATTACTAGTCTAGGGCATGTGCAGAACCTAAAGAAGATAAGAAAGGGCTTTTTCTACTAAAATTCAAACAATTATACCAGTGATGACTAGTATATAACCAGACTATGTACAACATAAAGTCCAGTGTCTCTCAAAAAAATCACTTTGCAAGGGCCCTCCTGGAACTATGTAAGCTGACTTTACAGTCCTTGTCTTCAGTGACATCCTTATCTGCTCATGAAACTGCAACTGCAAAATTCTTTCAAATGAAGGAACATGTCTAGAGGAAGTTGCATAGCCCATGTACTTTCAGGACACCTACCTAGACCCCAGGAGTGTTCTGGTAACATTCCAATCATACCAATGTTGATTGAGTATTTCTGCTCCACAGCCTGAAATACTTGAGGTGTCCATTCTATAGGAATTTTTAATCCATCTTTAGTACAAATTATTTGACCTATATTAATTTAAATATAAGTTTTTTATTACTACACCCTGTCTTGACAGTGTTGCACTACTCTGACTCTTTAATGAGAATCATGGGTACATCAATATGAGAGGATATATTTATTTTACATGTGCTTTCATATCCTGAATCCTCAATGTCTTTCCAGATCTTTAATGTGTATGAACAATGGCAGAGAAGGACCATGTAACATATTTAAAAGCCATAATGTTATTTCTGTGTTATACTAAATATTTGTGAGTGGTGTTTTTAAGACTGTATATTTTCTCGGAAAAAGGTCAGGAAAACATTGTTTATAGTTTTAAAAGTGTCATGAATTATTTTTCCATAGAGGAAAGACAGGTTAATAGAAACTACTATATCTTCTGCAGTGCTGAAGGGAAGGGCTCTGTGAATTAGAAAACTTGAGCTTGCTGCAAGCTAATTACTATGCCTCACAGACAAGTCACACAAAATTTTGAAGAACACTATCATAGATTTCTGATATCGTGTCTGCAGAACTGCCACCAAATCATTCATTCAACAGGAGAAATTGATTTTTGCAGGAAACTTTTATATCTAAAGGAAGGAAAAGAAAAAAAAGAAACTCTGAGCCTGTTGATGTACAAGAAAAGCAGGTAGAAAACAAATTCTTTTATACAGGTTATAAAGTGGAGCTATCTGGTTACCAACAGCAGGGATTCGTGTTATATATTTGGCCACTGTAAGATAAAGTGATTATAGCCGTAATACACTGCAGGAGTTAATACTTGCAGCTCACACTGTTTTGGGGTTTTTTTAACAAAATTCTTTGAAAGTAGTCGTGGATTGACACATGCCCTAATCTCCCCTGATACGGGAAAGGTCAGTAATGTACCTGGTTATGGACTGTGTGTTCATAATTGAGATATATCTGAGCACTTGAGTGCTTCCTCCAGGGGAAATTTAATAGATTCATTTCATTGTATACCTCTCAGCGCCATCAAACAGGGGTTTGAATTCATAGGAATTATTTTAAGTATTTGCTTGTCAACAGCAAAGTTGCTATGGCAACTGTATTGGTGTAAATCCTTTCAGATTTGAGTTAGATCCTGGTTTTATTAATTTGCCATTAGGTTTGATACCTCTGCTTATTAAAATATTCAAAGGCCTGACTCCACAATAATGTATTTTTTAAAAAAAATGGAAAAATCCATAGTGTATTTTCACACAGTCTCATGGGAGCCAGTGCTGTTACTTTGAATTAGCCCCTGTCATTCTAAGACTCAAGCATACAGACTATCAACGGTTGATTCACATTGAAAAGCATCTGGTGACATTTGAAATGTCCTAGGATATATTGATGGCCCTTCAACTGTCATGCCAACAGGCCTAAGGTGCTCTACCATATCCTGAAACATCTGCAGATGTCTCAGATAGCTTATGGCTTCTCAGATGATATTTGACCCCTAAATGTGGACAATTTAATCAATCTTTTCATAGAGACATAGAATCATCAAGGTTGGAAAAGACCTCCAGGATCATCAAGTCCAACCTTCTACCTAACACTTCCATGGTCACTAGACCATGCTCTGAAGTGCCACATCTACTTGCTTTAGTACCTTCAGGGATGGTGACTCCACCACCTCCCCGGACAATCCGTTCTAATGTTTAACTACTCTTTCACTAAAAAAATTTTTCCTCATATCTAATCTGAATTTCCCCTGGTGCAACTTGTGGCCATTTCCTCTTGTGCTGTCATTAGTTACAAGGGAGAAGAGGCCAGGATCCACATCTCTACAGCCTCCTTTCAGGTAGTTATAGAGAGCAATAAGGTCACCTCTCAGCTTCCTCTTCTCCAGACTAACACAACAAACCCTATTCCCTCAGTCTCTCCTCACAAGACATATTCTCCAATCCCCTAACCAGTCTTGTTGCTCTTCTCTCTACTGTCTCCACTACCTCTATGTCTTTCTTATACCGTAGTGCCCAAAACTGTACACAGTACTCCAGGTGTGGTCTTACCAGTGCTGAGTACAGGGGCATGATCCTACTCCTGCTGGCCACATTATTGCTGATATAGGCCAGGATGCTGTTGGGTCTCCTGTCCACCTGGGCACAGTGTTGGCTCAAATTCAGTGAGCTGTCAACCAGCATCCCCAGGTCCCTTTCTGCCATGCAGCTTTCCAGCCAATCGTCCCCAAGTCTGTAGCGCTGCTGAGAGTTGTTGTGACTGAAGTGCAGTCACAACTCTTTTCTGCCCTTGTTGTAGATGAGCGTCACATTGGCAAGCCTCCAGTCATCCAGGACTTCCCCTGTTAATCAAGACTGTTGATAAATGATGGAGAGTGGCCTGGCAAGCTCCTCTGCAAGCTTCCTCAGCACTCTCGGGTGTATCTCATCCGGTCCCATAGACTTATGGGTGTCTAGTTGACTTAGCATGTCATTAACTGATTCCCCCTTGATTATGAGGTGATTATTCTGCTCCCCATCCTTGTCCTCCAGGTCAGGGGATTGAATATTCTGAGGATAACTGGTCTGGCTGCTAAAGACTGAGGTAAAGAAGGTATTAAGTATCTCAGCCTTTTCTTCATCTTTGGTGGCGATATTCACCCCTGCATTCAATAAGGGATGGAGATTCTCCTTGGCTCCCTTTTTGTTGTTAATGTATTTATAAAAACATTATATATTATTAGCTTTAAAAGCAGTGGACAGACTGGGTTCTGGTTGTGCTTTTGACTTCCTAATATCCTTTCTGTATAACCTAACTAAATTGCTGTACTCTTCTTGAGTAGCCTGAACCTTCTTCCAGCGATAGTAAACTCTCCTCTTTTTCCTCAGCCCCAGCAAAAGCTCCATGTTCAGTTAGGCTGGTCATTTTCCCTGGCAGTTTGTCTTGCAGCACATGAGGACAGCCCACTTCTGCACCTCCAAGAGCTCCTTCTTGAAGAACATCCAGCCTTCCTGCACCCCTTTGCCCTCCAGAATTGTCTCCCAAGGGACTCTCTCAACCAGTGACCTAAAGAGCCTAAAGTCTGCCCTCCAGGAATCCATGGTAGTGGTTTTGCTGACCCCCTTCCTTACTTTACCACAGATAGAAAACACTATTATCTCATGGTCACTAAGCCCAAGATGGCCTCCAAACATCACATCACCCACCAAACCTTGTCTGTTAGTAAATAACAGATCTAGTGAGGCACCTTCCCTGGTGGGCTCACTTACCATCTGAGTTAAGATGTTGTCTTCTACACACTCCAGGAACCTCTTGGACTGTTTCCTCTCTGCTGTGTTGTATTTCCAGCAGACGTCTGGGAAGTTGAAGTCCCCCATAAAGACAAGGCCTGGAGTTTTTGAAACTTGTGTCAGCTTCTTGTAGAATTCTTCATCAACCTCTTCATCCTCTCTGGGTGATCTATAACAGATTCCTAACAGGACATCTGGCTCATTGGCTTTCCTCCTTACCCTTACCCATAAACATTCAACCATGCCATTAGAGTCGAGTTCCACACAATCAAAAAACTCCCTAACATACAGAGCTACTCAGCCACCTCTTCTTCCTTACCTATCCCTTCTGAAGAGTCTGTAGTCATCCATTGCAGTGCTCCAGGCATGAGAGTCGTCCCACCATGTTTCTGTGATGGCAACTATGTCACAACTGTCCTGCTGCACAATGGCTTCCAGCTCCTCTTGTTTGTTGCTCATGCTGTGTGTACTGGTAAACATGCACTTGAGCTGGGCTGTCGATTTCACCTTCAACACTGGCATATCATCCTTAGGTTCAACTCCTGTGAGTGTGATTCCATCCCCTTCCCCCTTCATGACTAGTTTAAAGTCTTTTCAATGAGCCCTGCCAACTCGTGCCAGAATTCTTTTTCCCTCTTGGAGATAGGTGAACTCCATCTGTCTCCAGCAGTCCCGGTGCCATGTAAATGCTTCCATGGTCAAAGAAACCAAAATTCCACCAGTGGCACCATCCTCTGAGCCACTCATTGATCCCATGTGCTTTCCTATTCCTTTCAGTGTACCCTCTTGCCACTGAAGGAATTGACAAGAAAACTACCTGTGCCCCCAATCCTTTTACCAGTCTTCTCAGTGCTTTGAAGTCTTTTTTTAATTGCCCTTGGACTTCTGTATTCAAATTCATCACTTTCCACTTGGATAACCAGTAAAGGATAATAATCAGAGGGTTGTACTAGTCTAGGAAGTTTCCTCGTAACATCTCTGATCCAGGCTCCAAGAAGGCAGCAGACTTCCCTGTCCAGACAGCATATGGGGCTTTCTGTTCCCCTCAGAAGGGAGTCCCCTGTGACAGTTACCCTTCTTTTTTTCATAGCAGAGGTTCTAATGCATGGGGTAGACAGAGTCACTCTAGATGACCCTATGGATGGTTTTTCTGCATTCTCATTTGCGTGTCCCTCAACTTGCAGTGTCTCATACCTGTTGTGTAAGGGCAACTGTGGAGGTGCAGGAGGATGGGAGGGGATTTGCCTGCCTCCCCAAGCAGGGACCTGCATCCACTCCCCCTCTTTTATTAGGTGCTCTCCTTCTGCCTGGTGACTGGAGGGGAAAGGATCTTCTACTTCTTGTTGAGCCTCAGCCTGCTGCCTTTGCCTCCGGGTATGGTTTCACCAATCTATTTCATTTTCACAATCTCTGATTCTTCTTAATGTTTCTGCCTCCTCTTTCAACTCCATCACCTGGCTAAGTAGGTCATTAATCTGATCACACTGCACACAGGTAGCCTTCCAGTGGTGCTAGTGCGAGGGTCAGGCACTCCCTGCAGCTAGAGGCCTGCACTGCCACATGTTTGTGTGGGAGCTCAGTATGGGTTGCTACATACCTTTTTCTACATTGTTCCTAAGTTGTGGAAAGTATTACGACTAGCATTAAACAGACATGCAATATATATTTCTAGAGTTTCCAGTTTTTTGGGGGGTGAAGTTCAGATGAACTTCAGCCGTTGTGCTGATGTGCATAGAGGTTCTTACTGCATGACAATTTACTGGCATTTTGAGGCAAATGAACTGGCAGGAGACAGCTATGGAAGCTCCCTAACTAAAACAGACTAGCAGTACATAGCATATTAGCTAAGGAACAAAGAGGTAACAAAGAATTAAGGTTTGTCTCTTCATTGCAGAGTAGTTGTGACCCACAATACTTTTAGTAGTTCCTGAGTTAGGAAATACATTTTGGTTAGCACCTGACATAACATCAGGGTGATTCTTCAGTGGATATCATCCCCTCTACACTTACTCCTTGCAGGAAAACCTAAGCATATAGGCAAGGAGAAATGTGTGGTGCACCTCAGTAAGCCTTCTGGTCCAGAAAGCCACGAAACAGAGCAGTAAAGTGCATTAAGAGTACACCAGAAGCTACAGTCAATATAAATCAGGTCTGTTCTTGCAGTTTAGTTAGTATGGCTCAACACAATATGCTTATGTCTATGCTGGACTACAGAATTAAATATTTCTTCAATGGGATGACACACTGATGGGCATTCCCTTTGGGAGCTATCTGTTTTCATATCCCAGAAATAATTTCATGGCATTGTACAAAGACCTTTTTATATTGAGTGACTTGAAAGCCAAAGGCAGGGGAAGAGTCTTCATCAATGGTGGTGGCTGGAACAGTACAGGAGAACTGAATGTCCCACTTTTACATGATTTCATGTCAGGAATTAGTGGGAAGAGATGCATCTTTCTTGAGCATGTGGTCTCTCTTGCTCTACACCTCTGGTACATAAAATAAAACTATGGGGGAGATCATGCACCAATGAACTAGAAATAGGTTAAACTCAGAGCCACAGGGACAGTAGAAACTGTGAAGTCCTCTTGTCTCTTAAGTGCAAAGACACTTGGGAAATACAGACACAGATTTGCAATCTACACTGATTTTTTTCTGCTCCAGAAAGCACTTGCAAACCCATTAGGCATTTTATGACAATGTTTTGTGGCTGCCCGTAATTACAACAGAGGAGCAATAGCCAAAGTATCAGTTCTTTCAAATAACACCCCTGAGTTAGAAGAGAATCATAAGAATATTATGACACTGGACTGGACAAAAAGGTGAGGATATTGCCTGTATAAAATTAAAGCACTGTGTAAAAGCCTGCTTTATTGTTATTAATTGAAAAGCTCCATTAACTTAAAAGGCACAAACAATGGGCAGTAAATTATTTTTTTCAGGGTTAATCTTCCATTGAATGGAAAGGGCACATTATTTGCCTTCCATTAAAGTGATATTAAAGTTATATTCCTAAATGTTTACGCAAAAGTGATGTTGTGTGAAAAATGAGGTAGGACTTAATACCCTTTAACTGAGAATTTATTATATGATTTGGATCACCAGGTTTCCCTCCCCAGCATAGGAAATACTTTGAGGTAATATAAAATTGACACCAGACAAATGAAAACATCATGTTCTGCAATTTTATTTCTCTTTGGAGTATTCATGCAGTCTTCCTTGTCACAGAATCCTAGTATTTCATATATATTCATAGAGTTTACCCCTATAGCAGGTCTAACAGTAAAAGAACAGAACCATAGGTCAATTTAGTTGTAATTTACCAAAGGTCACTCAAGAAATGGCTGTTCACTAATCAAGCTCAAGCTTCTAAGTTCTATTTAGGCTATTAACAGTTTAATTCCCTACCTAGTAGCAGTTTTAGAAAAAGAGCAAAAGCAAACTGGACTGTGTTTTCAGAGGATTTGCATAGAATGAAATTACAAGAGTTTTACAAGCTGCCATGTGTCAACAGAGCTGTACAATTGTTTGCCTGAATACTTGTTACTTGCACCAAATCTGACCTTGGACTTCATTTAGCCTATTACAAAAAGGGATTACACTATATTATTGCCATCTGGTTAAGAGTGTACATAGGAGACATTACTATCCCTCCCCTAACATGTGCTGACTTATTTGCAGGTGTCCTAGAAAACTGGGGTCCCTGTTGCTGGAAGAAAATGTTGTTAGGATTAGTGTAACTGTGATGCTTAGTGGCAGCTAGGCTTCAAGCCTCAGTTGCACAAACATACAACAGGAGATTGTCCATGCCTGAACTACTTCATAGCCTATATCGAAATGGAACATGCAGGAATGAGCAAAACTGGCAGGGGCAGGGATTTCAAATTTAAGGATTGATGTTGGGAATTCAAATTTCTTTCTTTCTTTCATTTCATTTCATTTCATTTCATTTCATTTCATTTCATTTCATTTCATTTCAGGTTTTAGCTACATCTTGCTTTGAGTTAGAACACAACCAATTCTGTTCAGTGATTTTGCTTTTCAGCTCAGTCTCTTCTAACTAACTGCACTTTCTGAAGTTAAAGGCATGTTTTCACAGATAGTGTCTGCTTCTGGCAGTGATAAGACCCAATGTTTAGAGTTACTACCAAGGTTTGGTCTGTGAAGAAAGGCTTTTGCTTATGCTTGCTCCTATGGAGACCAAGGTCACTATTAAATCTTCTGTATCACATTGGGGATGCAGAAGGCAAAAGGCTGCACCTGTGGGCAGGAATGGACAGGACAGGTTACCCTAAATGACCAGTGAGGTATTCCACCCATACACGTCATATTCAGTGTAAATCTGAGGGAGCGGGAGGGTCAATCTCTCATTTTCAATGGCTGACATCTGAGGAGGAATTTGCTTCTCCTGCCTTTGATCCCAGTCCATGTTTTCCTGAATCCCATTCCAGAATCCAGCTCCTGAATGTGGTTCCCATCTGCTACTAAGTCCAGTCTGGGAATTCCCCAGTACCTGCTCCACAGCATCATTGGTGATGGTGATGTGACTGCCATTGGGGTGTGTGTGTGTTTGTTGTTGAATTTGATATTGGCTTTGTATATATTTGTTTATATTTCATTTTATTGTTATTATTTGCACTGAGGCCATTTTAGTTTTGTTTTCCAATCCGTAAGTTTGTCTCCCTTATTCCCATTCTCTTCCCCTTTGGGAAGGGAGAGAGGTTAATAAAGACATTTATCATTCACCTAAAGGCCAACCCAGCCCTAATCCTTGGCCAGCTATTAGTTGGGTTTATTTAATACGTAATTTCAACACACATGTTAAGTGCAGTGAGGATGTGAGAAGTGGAAGAAGAGATAATGTGAAGAGAAGGATAGAGATTATTGTGAATGAGGCAGACAGAGTATGGAGGAAAAAAAAAAATCAACTGGGAAGAAAATCATGGGCATTTAGAATGAGAATAACGTGTAAACAAAGTGAGGAGCAGACCAGAATGCTTTCACTAATGGTCAGAATTATGACACAAATCCAAAGGTCATCTCAGATGTCCCTTCATGAAAGATGTGTTTGTCAGCAAAAGTGGAAGAGGAAGTAGTAATAGATGAAGAATCACTCAAGACTTTTAGATCCTCAACAGGAGGTGTCTCTTGGAGACCCTGTCACCGCTGAGATCTTCATATCAGTGGATGAAAAGAAGCACAAGATCTGTACTTAAAAGACTATCTGATGAAACATTACTTCATCCACTGATTACAGTGAGAAAGTAGAGCAATTATGTTTCTAAGACAGATGTATGGAATAAATGCCTTGAAGTATTTGTGCAAATGCAGACTTCACTTTTCTGGATGTTCTTTGCTCTGATCATGTATCAGAAAAGGGTATTTTTATAAGTTAACTTCATTTTTCCACTCAAAAATTGTTCTTCAAAGTGGCACAGGTGAGAATCTTTCTGCTACCTGGTGAAGTTTATTTTACCTCCTGCTGAGTCTGAGGTACCCTAAGGAGAAAGAATGGCAATCTGCTTCTAGGAATTTCTTTTTAAACTGTCACTAAAAATAGAAAAGAAAGATATGCCAGGTTACCCAAGCATTTGTTACAAACAAACCTCTAAAGTAAAAGTTGACAGTGATCTTTTTCTTTGCAAAAAGGAGAAGAGAAAGTCTAGCGAAAATCAAAGGGTTTTTTTTTTTTCCCTTTCTTTTTAAGATGTTGAACAAACATCTCAAAATGTGAAGTCTTGTCTTTTTCTTATCTGAAAAACACAAGGCAGAACAAGATACTGGGGACTTTGAAAGCAAGGTGAGAGAACTTACTTATCCCATAATCGCTACTCTGTCTAAGGTTTGAAGGATGCTAACTTCACATCCTTTCTGGAAGGCTACTTAGTTACCTCTAAAACACATATAGTTCAGAAGTTGGTATAGTAGATTCTATCTGATGCCTTCTACACTTATCAAAGGTAAGTGGAAGGTCGAAATCACTAATGTTCTCTTTCCACTAGAACAAAAAAAAAGTGTATTGTAAAGCAGAGAAATGTATCAGAACAAGAAGAGAAAGAAACCTTTGTTAAAAGGATTATACTGGGTCCAAGTCTTTGGAAATGAAATGAAAGAGACTGAAAGAAGCAATTTTATTTTGTGCTGAAATGCAGAAATAGGGTGACAGAGATTACATTCCTAATCCGAATGTCAGATTTCTTTCCTGTAGTAGTGTGTAACAAGTTATTAACTTTATTTACTTGCTTGATAAAATATACACAAGTTTCCTGAATTAAATCTCTTACCTATGAACAGAAATAAACAATAAGAAAGCATTAGAGACAGAAATGCTACCTCAAACAGAAACCTTAGAAATAGAAAGTCAGTATCACTTTTTCTTGATCTGCTGTACAAGTATATGGATTAGTCTTCTCTGATATAGATCTGTCCATATACATCTCCCCTATTTTATTCTAGTTTATTTGCCACAAATTTCAAAGTTGTTTTAGTAATTAAAGACAAGCCATGTTTCTTCCCCTTGCCTCCACATAACCCTTTCATATTTAAAATTGTGTTTTACAGAGAATTTGCTTTCTTTTCTCTCTGCTTGAAATTGTTTTATGGAATGTAATAGTATTATAATTTTTTCTTTAAAGATTTTGGTATTTCTTTTTCAGACAGCAGAAGAAAAACCAGATTTTTTTGTTTGGTTGGTTTTGGCAAGATATAGCTTCATAATAGGAAGACTGGAAAAAGGAAAAAAAAAAAAAGACTAGTCTTGTAGTTTGGTTCAGTCCTTCCCTCACACACCGTTTAAAACATGCCATGTGCTGACTTATTTTGTCAGCATTCACTGTCAGCTTTGCCATCTCTGTCAGTCAGGGCTGATCAAAAAGCAAAAGGCCGTGATTTGCCATTTGGCTTCCATTTGGCTAACATGAGCTATGGAGCAGACTGTTTCTTCCAGTTCTTAGTTCAAGCTACAACTGTGGAGATTTTTGAGGGGACAAGTACTGAAAGTGCAGCTTCAGGACAGCCTAAACAATTTATGGTTTAAGGCTGATATATCCATGTTATTTTGAATGAAATAAAAATGACAGTGTATTGCAGAAGTGTCAAAACAGCTCACTCACCAAATCAAAAATGCTGATGATTCACACAGCTCACATCTGTAACACTTCAAATATTTGGTGTTTTCAGTCAGCAAATTCTGACTCTGATGGTAGGTACCTCTAGATCACTGCACAACTAGATTTATCACTTTACTAGATGTGACAAAATGGAGTATTCTTTTTCCCTTCTCTTAATACTAACAAGTCATAGAAAAAAAAAAGGAAAAGTCAAATTATTGGAGTGAGATTTTTCAAAAGCACTCAGCATTTTTCTGAGTCATCACCCATTCAAATCTATGATTAAACTCTTGCCAATTTCCATGACAGCAGAGATATGCTAATTCTTACTACTCCTGGACATGCCATGCTTAAATACATCCGTGACATGCACTTTCTTTTCAGATGGGGTTATTTAGCACCCATTGATTTCTTTTTGCTTTCCCTTTCCTTTTGTACATTCTGATTTTCAAGCTAACAAACCAGCTGCTTATCTCAGTATAACAATTCCTGATCAAAGTGCATCAGGAAATAACAGCAATTCTGCCATTCATTAAAAAAAAAAAAAAAAATTAAGACATAGTACACTGTAGAAAAATGTATAGTTTGCTAAGAGCATGCTGATTTTTAAACAGTGTTCATACACACAACAGCTTCTACCTTGTCATTCCTTACCTTGTAGAACTTTTTATTTTTCAGGTGTTTTGTTTGCTGTTTCCTAAACTGTAGTAAGTCTGAATAGTTTTATTTTTACTTAGTAAAATGTATGTTGGGGATTGTTTGATTTTCTGTAACGCGATCTATTTATAAACTAGGTAGGGATAAAAATGTCTTCATAGGAGCTTTTTCACTAATTTGTCATTCTTTAAAGTTCTCTGGGTCTATTGGAATGATAGTGCAATAACATTTTTTAAAATAAATTAATTTGGTTTACATTTTGAGGATGTGAGAATGACTAATTATAGTGCATTACATTTTAGAGTCTTGAATCATGGCAGAATTAAGTGCAGGGGAAAAAAAATATTGTTGGGTATGCAGCAGAGTTTCTATGAAATTTAGAGCAAATGGATAGTTAAAGAGGTTACAGAGATTGCCTACAAAAATCCCAAAGCATTTTGTGCCTTCCCAAGTGCACTTTAGCAGTCAGAATTTCTCTGAAATGCTCATATTTAAGCATTTTGCATTAAACATGGAAATTCAGAAATGCAGCCATGAGGGACTGGGATTCCCTTGTTAGACCAGGGTTCCTGTAACACCAAATGACCCCTTTATTTTCTTTTCCACATTTCACAAGAGAATGTATAACACACAGTGACAGTCTGACTTTGTTTGGAGTTATTATGAAGGACAGAACAGAGCTGGAGAGAAAGAGACACAGCAAAGTGAATTTACCTGTTTGTAGTCAAAGAGAAAGGCAATAACAGAGCACAGGCTCCAGACTGTGTGAAATGGGACTAAGACTGAAGTTAGTACCCACACCTAAGGACCACGGGATAACAGGATGTCAGGGGTTGGAAGGGACCTTAGAGATCTTCAAGTCCAACCCCCCTGCCAGAGCAGGACCATATAATCCAGCACAGGTCA
>JAAGNO010003973.1:27878-39315 GCA_033439905.1 Ceryle rudis | reverse complement strand
CAGCACCTCTCCCATTTGCCATGATTTTGCAAAAATGATGGAGAGTGGTAGGGCAACAACATCAGCCAGTTCACTCACCACTCTTGGGTGCAGCTCATCAGGGCCCATGGACTCATGTACATTCAACTTATGTAACTGGTCCTTAACCCAGTCTTCACTGACCAGTGGAGAGTCATCCCTCCACCAGGCTCTCTACCCTTCATCCAGGGACTGGAGTTCACAGGGGCTGGTCTTAGAAGTAAAGACTGAAGCAGAGAAGGTACTTGGATCCCACAACCAAAACTGCCCAGACTGCAGTGACCATTTAAGGATTGCCTAAACTCACAGAAGGTCTCCTCAATCTCCTTGAAAATTCCCAAGTGCCTAATATTAAAAGTCTAATTGTGCTGAGAAAGACTCTCTGAGGAATTAGTAGCCTGAGGTGGAATTCACAGAAATGTTTAGTTGTCCATCACAAAATGTGAATAGACTGTGCCCACCCAAGCACAGAGGGTTGCCCCAGCCTACCTGGAACTAGACTGCTGAGAGGCCACATGCACTGTTTTGTGGTTGTCCTTATGTTCATTTACTGTATACTCTCAGAGTGGTTTCCTGCAGCATAGAGCTGAGGACCTGGCAGGCTCTGGGAAGGACTAATAGTTGAGGAATTTTCTCAGTTATATTCCCTGAAAAGCTCAACCTGGGTACTTGCACAACACCAACAACTTGAAGTTCCTCAACGGTTATAGCCCCACCATTTGCACAAGACTGGAGGAAAAAGGACTAGGACCCATCTTTAACTGGGAACCCAGAACAGCATTCAGGGGACTGAGTTTACTGCTGTCCTCATCCTCAGGAGACATCAGTCCACATGTCCCACCTCTTAACACATGTCAAACCTCTAACCAATAAATAAGACTCTTTTCATGCCTCCAAGTCAAAATGCTTATGGTACTTTAGACACTAGGAATTAGCATTTAGCTTCACTTATCCTGCAAAGCATACCAATATCTGTATGTCTTTAAAAATATGAATCTAAATAACCTCACAGGACATCTGTCTTCCTCTTAGGACTGCCTTTCACAAATCAGATAAATTTCTAAACCTGTTCAAAATTTTGTAGCCCTATTTTTCTCTTTTGTCAAGCATGCTGAGACAAAGGAACCATATTTCTGTCTACATTGTATTTCACCAGAACAGTACAATAAAATATGTACATATGAATTGTCATATCTCTAGAATATATGAATTCTCCTAAACTCACCAGATGTTTTGAAGCAAGCACTAGGTTTTAATTGGGACATTTAAACTTGAAAAGGCCAATCTGCAATGACACTGTGCTTCTTATTTATTTCATGCTATTTACATTTTAGAAAGAATGCAGTAGAAAGTTTGTTGTCCTGTTTTACTGAAAAAAAAATAATAAAAGGGCCAAAGTTCTAATTCCATTAATATGGCTTAATAGAAAGATGAAAGTAATAGAAAAGTGAAGCAGAAAGATTTCAAAGCCCTTTAGTGCCACAAACTAAAAATTCCCAGGAGAAATCCTCTGTAAACTTAACCACAAAATATATGGCCACAAAGTAAGGATGTAGTTTCTTTACCCAGTAAAGGATTTCCTCTTGAGAAAAAAATATTGGTGAGTTAAAAATGTGAGGAAAAAGGCCTCACCTGAATGGGCTAGACTGACTATTACAATATTACTACAGCAGAATTAAAACTCTTTAAACTGCACTTAGGAAATTGCAATAGAGAAGTGACAACCTGTGCATGCACTGGACAGCAAAACAAGTCACCAAATACTTTAGGATATCTAAAATGGCACTAGGAACTTATATTTAGTCATCTGAATCTATCTCCAGGGCTCTGTCAGTTACAACAAGAGCTTAGGCAAATAGCTTAGCTACAAACATCTCTAAGTGTCTTAATTTTGATCTGCCTCCATTCAAGGAGTCTCATCCGTTCTTGAAAACCACAGTCCTATAGCACCAAGCAGCACTTAAGATCAATGTGAATACCACTCAAGAGAATCACTGAACCTGAAAATCACATGAAATAGGGCTTGAAGAGCTCTTGAAAGATGAATGAACCTGTCCTTCCATGGTAAGATGGGATCAATTCTACCTGTGCTATTTTTCACTGATGTTTAGCCAACCTCTTATTAAAAAACATCAAATGTGAAAATAAGTTCCTAAAATCTTTTTTCACAGAGAAGTCTGTTGTGATCTGAAGACATGGTTGAGTGATTTAAGATGCCTGGTTTTTACTCAGACTTGGCAGAGGGCCATGGAGGGGAGACTGTGGTCACAGGTGCTGTTTGTCATGTCAGAACACCACTGCAGAAGCAGATGAAGGAACAATTGCAGGAGAGAGACATGATAACTGAAATGCTTTTCATCATGTTGCATCACTTGGCCTGGTGAGTGGTACAAGGTCCATTTTAATATGAGGCACAGTGCACCTGCATCTATCTGACCTGACCTCACCCACACTGTTGCAGATGTTGTTGTCACAGCAAAAGGAATTGGGAAAACCCTGCGCAGAAGTCATGCTTCCCTAATATATACACAATTTGGGCTTGGTAGAAGAACAAAAGATTTAATTAATATGAAACTGACACTATATTGCATCACAAATAAATGGAACTGAGTTAGAAACTGTCTAGGAACTGAAGATACTTCATGCACATGGATGGATGGATGGATGGATGGATGGGTAGATCCTGTCCTATACATTCACATAACTGTATTTAAAGAAAACTGTCAATAATGCACAGACAATCTCCAAGTATTAAGGAATACTGGAATTAAAGCAAGCCAAATTTACCATGTTTTTTTTAACCTTTACTTTATCCTCCTGCATCTCAGTATAGTGCCAGGGCTAGGGAGGAAAGATGGTTTCCCTGTCCTGATTGACTCAAAATCAATCTAGGAATAAAATTTCAGGATATTGTTTCTTAGCCAATAGCAACTTTCAGAGTTAGCATGCTCTATGTTGATGTTTGTGGTAGTTGCTTTTTTTCATATCCATCCCAAACTGTGGCTTTAAAAAGGCACCATAAATGCTTTTCTGTGGATGATGGCAAAACAATGATAAATAGACAAGACCTCCCGACAAACTTTGAGTAACTCTTCTGCAAGATGGATGTGTTCCTGCTTAAGACATAAAGAATTTGTCCATGTTTTCACTAGGAGTAAAACACAGTATTTTTTCTGTGCCTTATTTTTAAAAAACATTGAACTTTCCTTGACAAAATTTCCTCACAGAATTAATTCAGAGGTAGACACCTGGCATGAGATATTTCATGCCAAACAGTTCACATTTGTCAAAGGCACGAGTGTCTGGGAACAGGTTCTTGTAATGGGAAGTGTCAGACAACCTTAAATGCACAGACCTATTGGACTGCCCGCAATGCAGTTTTTAAATGAAATAAGCATTTCATCACACAGATTAAAAAGTGCAGCCTGTGTTCCCTCTAAAACTTCCTTCTAATATTTAAGACAGACAGCTTTTGTACTTTAGACATAGGTGATATCTGTCATGAACACAGTTCTTTTTATTTTTTCAATTTTATATGTCCCATAATTACTGAATTGGGAAGTGTTAGTGGACCGAAATACACAGATCCAGGAATATTCTTTGGTGCAATACAAGAGAAATCTTGAGTATGTCTCGTTTACTGGATAAAGTTATGCCCTGAGGTGATTTAATGAGCTGTTTCTCAAGTTCTCCTTTCTTGCTTGCTTTCCTTTCCTGCCATCAAGAATGACCTAGCCAATAAGAAGGACTGAAAGTGAATTCTTATGCTACATAAATGCTGGATAATGCATATATTTACAGCTTGCTCTCTGTCTGTAGAGTTAAATAATAAAATCATTTTTCAAAGGTTCTTACTCTGACTGGGAAACTGTTCATCTTCTGGAAACTAAATAATTTTAACATCTGCAAATGTGTCCTAAATTAAAGCCAAGAGTATCCAACCGCGCTGTGTCAGGCACCAAAGTCTAACATTATTTTGGAGGTAAAATCTTCAGTATTGACCTAATCTTGCTCCAGGTGAGCTGCCTTTTCCCTCACAGAGGGTTTGAAAGGCATTTGCACACACGGTGTTTAGATGCAGAAGGCAGCAGATTGTCAGTGCTGATTGACATTACTCTGGAATAACTGTAGGTGAATCTGAAGGTGCATGTGATGATTTCACCTATTTGGTTTTAGCCAGGGAATTTCAATATTTGTTAAAATTACTACAGATCTTTTAATGAACATGTAATCAGCATTGTTATTCTATCTCCACAACCTCATTTCATGTTGTGGAACTCATGCATATCAGGTTCACAATCCGAAAATTTAACATAAGCAATTCATTTGCTGACCTTACCTGCTGAACCTCTAAATTACAACCTCTGTCAGGGAAGTGATGCCATTCAACCAGCATAGAGCTTTTAAAAAGTATTGATTCATAAGGAGAAGCATAATGCTTCCTGCATCTATCACTTCTTCCTTTACTTACAGGCATAGCTTTGAGGAGTCATCTCTAATTTTCAGTCTGGCATAACCTTGCTTTTCCCAGTAAATATGACAGAGGCATAGCACGCGGTGATCTTTGTAGGTCAACATTTTTCTGATGTTCAGAATAGGTTTGGATAGTTGAACTTGCTGTAAGCATATAAATCTTTGCCCCGCTATAAGTCTGTGAAGCAACAGCTGAGTCCTAGTGTTGGAAGGGAGAAAAAAAATAAGCATAAAAAATAAAAAATACTATAGCTATCATGATTGTCACATCAGGGGAATCTTTAAAGTAGAAATGATGCACAACAATTGTTGGAGAAGATCAGTCAATGTTATCTAGAGTTTGAAAATAGTTCTCTCTTTTAATTTATGCAAAACTTGAGCCTGCTGTGTAAACTATGTGGGAACTTACTTGAAATATTGATGTTCAAAATGGCACTCTCAGCCCTTCTTTTCCTTTTTTTTTTTTTTTTTTTGAAACACTTACTGAAATTTATGTTGACAAGTTGCAGACAGAATGATGGAGTGGCCCTTTTCTGATCTGCAGTTAGAAGTCATTTGCATCCCTCCACCTTACTCTTTTTTCCCACAAAGGGAAGTTTTTTTAACTCAGTTATCAATCAACTAAAGCTCTGAAGGGCTATTTCATACAACAATTTGTTAAAGTGACGACAATGGTATCAAATAAACAGTTCTTCAGTAATAGCCTGAAAAGATTCATGTCACTGGGTTATTAATTGTATAAAGAAAAGAATTTAAAGCCATTAGCATTGACTGCTTTTGCTTCCAAAGTGAATGTTTTTTTCTCAGACATTAGCATTCTTTTTTTCTCATTTCATTGCTGTTCCAAAAGCTGGCAACTTTTAACCATCTGTATTATCAAGACTTGTTTCTTCAAGTGATTACTATCATCTTAATACAAATTTTTAAAACAAAGCATCAAACAACAATAAACAAGCCAAGGAAACAAATAAACTAAAAATTTGTTTTCTCACTGACTAGTAAGTACTGTTTTGTACTTACTACATGACTTATACATAAACATTAGAACATAATGTGTATTCTACGAGTTAGAGATATGGAGAAATTTAGGGCTGTGGTTTTTTTTAGGCATTGTGAAACAGTATAAAGTGCTGATTTGTTTATAAGTATCCCTTAAGAACTGACTGAGGCATGCCCGGTGTGAATTTGTGGCATTTTTCTCCCAGAGAAAGGATAGGTGTTCAATTGCCATGGTAGTGATGGAGACAGAGGTTTCAAGCCAGGCAGAATGGTCCATGGCCTGACCCCATTGCCCGTGTCAGTATATCCAAGTGCGCAGTGACTTGTTCTGTACTGATTCCCCCTGGATACCAAAATATCTGGCTCATGTTTGAAAACTTGCAGTTGTATTCCCCCTGGTTTAGCTGTGTCCCTTAGTAAAGTTACCTTTAGTATCTTTAAAGCTGCTAGGTAGGTGTTTTGCAGCATAAATAAATAACAAGTGCTTCTTTTGCCATTGCTATGTTGGTATGCAAGTACTGCCCAATGTGCTTCTGATTCTCCAATGGCTGATAGCTGGGCTTAATTCTTCAAACATCACCTTTATCCCAGTGTCTTCAGTGGGGTCCTTCCCACATACAAAGATGTTCACCTATACGCTTGAAGAACCAAATGTGGTATATTTTTATTAGTCTTGGTATTTTCACATTATTCCAGTGGTGCATTGTCCCAAGGGCCCCTTTCTGTCTGAGCTTCATAGTGTATTCCTTTATTAAAAGGAAAGAGAAGTAGCTCCATTCAAATTTCTTCAGAGGTCATCTGAAGACAAAAAAAAATGGATATACCCTTGCTGTGGAAAAGAAGGAATATTCTTTTAAACTGTGTTTCATTGCATCACAGTGGGTCTGACATGCAAACTTTTCCAAACTTTAAAGTGATGTTTGGGTGCAACTCCTTTTATAGCTAAGAAATCATAAATATAAAGGTGAGAGCTGCAGATTAAATGGAAGAAATATAGAGGCAGACATGCTATTTTATGAGGAATTTAAGCTATTTAAAATAACAAATAGCTCTTCACCTGATGTTAAGATGACTAATAGTCCAGATAAAAAATAGGATTTGGGTGCATAAACTAGATTTAAATTAACTTCAACTGCTTATTTTCAACATTTTAGTCAAAGTAACAGAGTGCCTCTAACTCTTCAGAGCTGTGTGGAACAGGAATGACTTGTATGTGTAAGGAAGGGGCAATTATCAAGTCAGTTCAGAGAAGAATTGATTCTCCTCACTGGGTCTGATTCTCCATGGACACAGTGAGGTAACCTTTCCCTGTGGCAGCATGAAGTGATTTCTCTTAGAGCCGTGTGTCCTCTAAGTGCCTACAGATCTTGTGTCCATATCCAGAGATGCCCAGGTCTACCTGCTGATGAAGATACTCAGTGGCCAGCAGTTCTGGACAGCAATATTGTTGGTGCCCAGGGAGGGTTGCATTTAGCAAGTGCACTCAAAGAACATCTAGCACATACTGACAGATCAGGTGCCTCATAAAATGCAGTTGCTTTTGCTTTATTTTTAATAGGAAGACAATACAAAGCTCTTTTCCATCTTCCAAGAAAATGGCTGTAAGTAGCAGAGCATGGATAGACAGGGATATTTTCCAGAAGATAGTAGGCACTGGCTCTCAAGGGAGGAAGAGCCCCTCCCAGAAACCCTGCCCTGGACTATCAGCTGCTGAAGAGGGGCAAAGTATGGAGGTACCACCTTGTAGTTAGCTTCTAAAGCAGCATTGTGGTATTTTCCTTATCTGCTACAAGTACTTAAATTTCTCCTCCCACTAACCAGGGATCCTGTGTCTGGCTGGTTCTTTCTTTTGTATTAGAGGACAGTGTTCAAAAGTTAGGGACAGCAGAGCCCGAAGTGTCAGTATTGGGCTGTCTTTGGAATTCAGTTATACAAAGTTGACTCAGAGGGTGACACTGAGTTTCTACTCAGTTTAGGTTGAGGGTATCTCACTGGGGATTTAAGATGATATTTACCTCTTCTTGGGTTCTCTCCTTCTTTCTTATGCACTTCCATTCTCTTTTCAAATGCTTTGATCCAAGGCCTGTTCAACTCAGTCATATAATAGGTGAAACAGCTATTGATATTGATAACAGCCTTCCCGACTGAACTATTCATTTCCACATATTTATAATAACCTTTTAAGGAACCTAATATGAGATGAGTTTTCCAATATTTCTAAACATGACACTTCAGTGTCATATAGAACTCCATATTGAACAACTGTACAGCTTCACATGACATACCCGTGTTTCTTATTACAATATGTATCTAAATGAATTATGCAGCAGCAGCAACTGTGAAACCTCTGCTGAATACAAGCCTTTCCTTCCTTTCCTCTCTGCACTGTTTCATTTACTTCTGCTGTTATTTCTCATTGTAACGTGCAAGCCAGTAATAGAACTCTATATTGAATTTTGGGAGGCAGTTCTTAAGAATGATTGCACAAAACAGTTTTGCTCTGGGTCAAACAGAATTGGCTCTGAGAAGCTTCAAACTGAAGATACATCATACATGTGAATGGTACAATTTCAATTCTTTAAATTAGCATATGCATGCAATCATTCTGAGTTTATTACTGCAACAATGTACAAGTCAGTAAATAAAGTCTGGTAAAAAACTTTATGCAGTTTCTTCTTCCAGCTGAAAAAAAAAAAAATATACAAGTCAAGACTCGGTGTTAAATGACTGGTAAAGGGAAGTTAGGTAACAACTGAATATTTCTTCTATGTATCAGATTCCTGCAGCTGGAATATTATGATCCAATGAGTTAGAATTTATTATATATTTTGCTACTAAGGTCAATGAAAGCCACTGGAATCATGTTTGTCCTGTTTGCTTGAGACTACAGCTGTTGAAACAAAGCTGTGATCAGAATATTCTGAGGCTTTTCACCATGCAAACGTCATGCTCTTCCTCATGGTTGAAGAGTAATGCTTCCTTTCTTCCAATCCATCTGCACAGTTACAGATTGCCATGGGCAGGCTAGGGACAGGTTATGTGAATGGTTGTAGTATGAAGTTGGTAGCACACTAAGTTACCCTGTACCTTATAAACGAGCATGAACATTTGGCTCTGTGGGACATTATGTGCTGTGCAAGATGACCCTGCATTCAAATGGAGAAGCTGTGCCATAGCCACAGTCTTGCTGCCTGTACTGCCCAAAAGTCTTCTCTTGAAGTCAAATCACCCTCTAAACATGTGATTAACATCCCCTGCACTGAAGCTGCATCTGAAAGTCAGTACAGCAGCTCGTGCTCATGGCCAGGTGGGGAGTAGGCAGAGATGGGCTGTGGCTCAGCAGGACGGTGGAGCAGAATCCTCCTCATTTTTTATAGCAGGGAAAGAGACAGGAGAGAGAAGGACTTGGGACTGTCTCCACTGTGCTGCTTTGCTGCAGCTGCTTCAGTGGTACTGTGATGTGCACAGAGCTACAGAGCTGGTTGTTACAATCAAGGATAAACAGCTAACCTTCCTGCAACCAGCTGAATAGCATTGTTTTTCTTGCTACCATCAAACTCTGATGCAACAATTTAATCCACTCTCTTTTTAAAGTAGATGAAAGTAATATCTTTTGCTATTGTGCACTCAAATGAAATAAAACATTGCTAGCTGGAGTCAGTCAAATCAGTCCGTTCATGAATTTTGATTGGTTTCCATGGAAACACTGACATACTCCATTTAGCACCAGGGTCCATGCCTGAACAAAGGAACTGCTGAATGAAGTCACAGCATCTTCCTACCATATGCATGGCAGAGAGATACATTTTCAAGTAACATTGGTGATTAAGTGTTTGTATAAACATGCATAGTGATGTGAGTGCACTGGAGATCAAAATCAGTTGGGCAAGAAGCATCTGTCAGCTTTAATTAAGAGTTAGGAAAAGATGAAGCATATAGCAAGTAAAATATATGCATTGCTATCAGGACTAGAGCTGTACTTTAATATGGGGATTTAAAAATTAGGTTTATTTGCAACACAGAAGAGAAACATAGAGCAACTGAGCTCTTCTGAGGAAGTTGAGAAGTTTAGCATCTCCCTGAACTTGTCTGCATTTATCACTGGCCAAGGTGATAACAATAACTCTCACTCTTCTGACTCTTTTCTTTTCAAGGTGTCCTGGCTGAACATTTCACTTTACAAGCCTCAACTCTTTTGTTGCTCTCCCTTGTGTTTATTGGGAGTAACACCAGAAAAATTGATGGAGTTCTACTGCCATAAAGTAACATAAAGAAGAAAGTAAATCATGTTTTTCTCTCCGAGACTTGTTTCACTGCCTAGATGGTTTAATATATTAGAGGTAATTAACAGTCTGATCAGAATCCCATGCAACAACATGGAGTATGTGTGTTCACTGAATGCAGGAGATTTGACAATACTGCATCCAGGTGAAGGCGAGAGAAAAGCTGGTTAAGGGGAGTTTTTCAAATTATAAAGACCCTTTATTAAATACCTTGAAACCACATCTCAACCTGCTTGTAAAATACTAAATACAGCAAACAGGGATGAAAATGACGTGCCTGAAAAATGCTGAGACTTTACAGGAGTGATTTTTAAAACTATTTTTCCCCCTAGGTGGGATGTTGCCAAATTTCTGAGAATGAAACTTAATTTTACTTTTTCTAGGTACATTGTATTCCAGTTAGTTTGATCACTTTGGGACCTGAGTGATCAAGGTGTTGGGATGGAGCTATTGCAGATTTTAGTCCTAATCATAATCAATGCTAGCATTGCTTATTATCAGCTCTTGTGAGCAATATTGCAGGACCTGAAAACATGCAAGACCTTCCCTGTCTAACCTGAAGTTAAAGCCATAGATTGTTTTTGGTGGTTGTTTTTGGTTTTGTTTGGGTTTTTTGTTTGTTTTTTGGTGGTGGTGGGGTTGTAATTTTTGTTGTGGTTTTTTTTGTTGTTGTTTTGTTTTTAGCAATACAAAATGTAAGGTTGAAAGAGTAACTAATCATTTTATATAAAACAAAGTGATTAACCTAAACTTTCTCTGAAATTTTACCCCTGCCAGATTTTTATGAACTTTTTCCATCTTTGCAAGTATTTCTTACAAGTGCTTGAGTGGCAAAGTGAATTAGCTGCTTAAGTGATTTTTTATTAAGAATTTGTGTAGGCAAATTAATATGAGTAACCCACACAGTGCTCATTTAATAAGTCAGATATTCTTTATTCAGAAAATTTCCTTAAGAACAGTAAAAGTTCCAGACTATGGAATCAAAAAGGCATGAAGTGCCTAATTCCTACACGTAGGTGACTAAGATCACAAGAGGGGTGAAATTCCTGATACAGACTTTTTTCTTGTTGCTGGAGATTGATTAAGGTAGCCCCTCATTTCACGCCTCTTCAGCATGAGGGATTTTAAGATTCCTATTATTAGAAACCTGAATTTTCACAGTCGGCATCTGGAGGAGGAGTGCTGCGTGTTCTTACAGAACAGAGTTACAGTGCTCTCTAGAGGCAGCCAAACCAGGTGTAAGCAAGTTCTCCTTGCCCTGGAAGCAAGGAAATGGTGTTAAACTGGCATTAGGATGCATTCAAGGTAGTGAGAGGAAGAGCAGCAACTCCCAGACAGGACATTTACAAATGGGGCTGACCTAGCTCAGTGTCTGAGGTCCGTGCCTGAGCTGATACTTGCAGTCTGCTACTGGGGGATGAAATTGGACAATGCACATGAATTTTACTGGGAGAACCAAGCGTGCATCTTGCTCATCATGGGAAGAAGCAGTTGTTTTATGAAAAGATGTTAGAAGATCTTAAATAGTCCCAAGAGGCAAAAATCTGTCACACACTGAATTTTCAATGCTTTCGATTATCATGCTTTTTTATGTTTGCATGGTCCTGCCTTCCTTTAGTTTGAGGGAGTAGGGAAAGCATTTAAATCAATGAAAAAGAAGAGAA
>JAAGNO010003973.1:15514-27778 GCA_033439905.1 Ceryle rudis | reverse complement strand
TTTATGTTTGCATGGTCCTGCCTTCCTTTAGTTTGAGGGAGTAGGGAAAGCATTTAAATCAATGAAAAAGAAGAGAAAATCATTCTTTCTTTAAAAAACTTACAATAAATGAAGAAGTAATGTAGAAAAGCATTTTAAAGATAATCATGATTATTTAATCATGATGACTTGCCCTTTCATTTTATTTACAACAGGACCACTAAATAAAATGAAATACTGGGAAAGTCAAACCAGCCTAAATGTTGTATTTACACGCAGCATGTTATAAAGCCAAGAAACTAATTTCTAACAAAGACCATTGCAATAGGGAAAGTAGCAGGGATGTTTGTAAGGATGACATGAGTATCTGGAGTTGTTGTATTTAACGACAACAAAAGTACTGGAAGATAAATTAAATATAGTGCTTCACAGATTACAGCTCTTTAGAGGAAGTGTGCAAACATAAGGTTAAGCAGAGGTTATTACATGTCAGCATGTCTGAGAGTTTCTACCAGCCTCCCTTGAGGCAGCTGGTTCTGGCCACGGTGGAGACAACATGCTGAAGAAGCTGAGCTGTTGCTCTGAACTGGTGTAACAAATGTGTAAATACAGAATGTTTCACTCTTAGTTTTTCATTCCCTTGTTATCTTCTGGATTAGAAAAAACAAAGTCTGCAAAGAATTAGGCATATACTTAAGTGCAAGACTATGTGTCTTACACCAAGGACTGATCAAGCTGTTGGAAATACAGAGGACTAAATGTTGTGAGGTTAGGGTTTAAAATGGTGCTCAATAGAACTAAAGTAATCCTACCATGCATGAAATAATAGAGGAATTGATTCTGTTTTCTGACTGCACTGAATCCAACAGATTTACTATTGGACTTAATGGAAAGAATAATGATTGCTATAAACAGTGTACTGATAAACAGGTCTCTTGGTCTATCTATCTATCTATCTATATTCTATTAATAACTATGTCATTAACATGACTGTGAAACTTTATTGATATCTGCTTGTTTTTATCCAGCATGGTAAGTTATGTATATTTATATGTATGAATATAAGATACACATATGATATTTTAAATAGAATGATCTCATTTGTAAGTATGAGAGTCTCCCTCAGAAATGAAAAGTAATATTCCTTCCAAATGTTTTCGGGATAGTACCTTCAAAATTTTTCATTAAAACAAGCAAAATTAAGTACTCATACCAACAGTTACATTTTAAATCAAAAGAAATATATAAAGAAAGTCACTTTTTATCTGCATATATGCATATTTCAAGGATGTATGAGGTATTACCACATCATTTATTTACGGTTTTAGTTTAGCATTTAAAACATCTTCTATCAATGGCACTTGTGTTAAATATTATCCTTTAATAATTTATATTATTTTTGTAGTAAGTTTCAGTCTGAAAATGAATTCTCAAAGCAATTTGTTTTTTCTCAACTTGTAATGGTTTGCTTGTCTCACAAATTTTGTTAAAGAAAACAATTTTATGGATAAATGTCTCCATCTAGAGCTTGTTTAGAGTGAAAAAAAACCTTAATAAAACATAATTCTGTATATAGTGTATTTAAAAGCTCACATTACAATAATTTCTCTATAAAGGCTTCCCAAACAATATACAAATTAAACTTTATTATATCACCAAATATAGCACCATGGAAACCATAGTTTATAATGTTTCAGACATGTTTAGTTTTACATAATGAGAGAAAAAAAATCACATCAAGGAGGGAAAAAAGGTATTTTATTCTTCCTGAGAAGAGTTTTGCTGCTAATTTGCTTCCCTCTGCATCAGTATTAACCCCACATTCAGAGCACTGCAGACAGCTTTTCCAAGTGAATGCATATCCATTTGGGAAGACAAAAAAAGTGAGCTAAATGCTATTTGCTCCCCAAGGAAAAAGGACTAATGAAGGCAGGTAAAAGAGTCAACAATGACTGAAGAGACAGAAACACTGCCAGAGGTTGCTTCATCCCAGATCCATCCATTTTTAAACAGCTGAAGATAGATGAGATGCATTCTACTTATAGTGAGCCCATTGCTAACTGGAAGCATAACTACTTCATTCCCTGGAAGACATAACCCAGGAAGGAGCAAAGCAAAAGCCCAAGAGCTGTCATGCACAAGCATATGTGAGTGCTCTGAGAAAAACACCCTTCAAATACAGCTGCTTCTGCATCAATGCATCATTCTGCCTACCGCTGGTCTCTAGTGATCCATACTTGTTTCTGATAATCACAAATGCAGGATAGTTTGGAGATACCCATGTTGTCTCCAAATGAGCTATGTGACAAATTACAAATGCCATGTGGAGATGTTAACTTGAGCTTTGGGAATCAAAGCACTCAGCACACTTCTGTTCCTGCCTTAATCAACTTCCTCTAAGTGAGTCTAAGAAGTCTAAGCTCAGGAACATGGTAGCATGGCTTACTCAGATTTCAAATGACATGCTATAAACAATGGGTAAAGACAGATGAGATCATTTTTCCCACCTTAATGTCTCAGAGTGGACGACTGTAATTACACAGAATAACATAATTGTCACAGTTGGAAAAGACATTTAAGATCACCACATCCAACTGTCAACAGCAACAAACATCAAAAATAAACAAAACAAAAAAACACTTCACCATCTCACTGGACCATGTCCTGAAGTGCCTCATCTACATGCTTTTTGAATACCTCCAGGGATGGTGACTCCACCACCACCCTGAGTAGCCTCTTCCAGCACCTGACTACTCTTTCAGTAAAAAATTTCTTCCTGTTATCTAACCTAAACCTCCCCTGGTGCAACTTCAGGCCATTTCCTTTAGTTCTGTCATTATTTACATGAAAGAAGAGGCTGCCATCACCTCACTACAACCTCCTTTCAGGTAGTTGTAGAGAGCAAAAAGGTCTCCCCTCAGCCTCTTCTTCTACAGACTAAACAATCCAAATTCCTTCAGCCTCTCCTCGTGGGACTTCTTGGACATCACCTTGGTTGACCTTCTCTGAACTCGCTCCAGTGAATTGGTGCAATATCCCGTATCAAATAGTAGGTTTGCATTACATTGCTAATGTGGATTGGATTAAAAGCTGATTTCAGAAGACCGCTTTCACTTCTGTCCTGTTAAAGTGCTTCCTCTGATCTACTTTGTGCCCCATCACATTCTTTCTTTTCTACAACATCATGAAGATTGGAGATAGCTTATGGTGACCACTGGTCACAGTGGAAGAAATACAACATGGTGGTCTGATGGATCCGGCAGTGATGCTACCCATGGTTTACTTCTGGAAGCCCATAAAATGCCTTAGTTAGGGAAGACTGTTGTCAGTGGACAGGAGAAAGGGAGATGTCTCTTTTTCAGTTAATTAATGCAACATTTCAGCATTAATTAACAGAATTATACAAAGAAACAGGACTGGTGAGTCAAGAACAGCTGAGCTTTACAGACAAAAGCAGCGAAATATCTTGAAATTTCTCATACTTGTACACTATAAATGGCCAGCACTAGTAAGTTCTTTAAAACAGTGAATAAATCAAAATTGTGTTAATGCCAGGTGCTCTCACCTGGCTGTGGCAAAGACTGTTTTCAGTTCCTGGAAGAGCTCAGATTGCTCTTTTTCACAAAACAAATAGTTGTGAGAAATATCACTTTAAGCTATGAACTTGGTTCTCAGACAGTTTTCAGAGTGCCCTTACAAAGCTTGTACCCTTTTTTTCTTAACAAAGTGTATACTCTTTACTTTAACAGACACACTATTAAAACTTTGAGATGGGGCAGTGAATCTGTCTCAGCAACACAGTATAAAACTGTGCAACTGTAGTAATGTTAAAAATTTCAAATAACTTTTTTTAGGTAAGAGACATTATCAGTGGTTAATGCATCAGAGAGCAACTCAGAACAGACATCAGCTGCTAGGATCTGATACATTTTCTTAATGATGGTGACAGTAGGGTTGAGTGTCTAAGGGTAAAAATCAAGGCAAAGGCCAACAAGGCAGATACTGTGGTGGGAGTCTGTTACAGACAGCCCAACCAGGATCTACAGGTAGATGAAACATTCTGTAAGCAGCTAGGAGAAGTCACTCCCACTTGTTGTCACAGGGGACTTGAACTTACCAGATGTCTGGTGGAAATATGATACAGCAGAGAGGAAACAATACAGCAGAGAGGAAACAGTCTAGGAGGTTCATGTACTGTGTTGAAAATAACTTCCTGATAGCTGCTGAGAGAACCAACTAGGGAAGTCATCCTGATGGACCTGTTTGTGAACAAAGTAATTGTGGGTGATGTGATGTGATATGATGATGGATGGAGGCCCTCTTGGGCATAGCAATCATGAAAAGATAGAGTTGCTTATCCTGGAGAAAATGAGGCTCAGGGGAGACCTTCTCAGTCTCTACAATTGCCTGAAAGGAGGTTGTAGCGAGGTTGGAGTCAGTCTCTTCACACAAAAAACAAGCAATGGGATAAAAGGGAAGGTTTAGATTGAACATGAGGAAAAGTTTCTTCCCGAAAGGGTTGTCCATGGAGGTGTTGGAGTACCCATCCCTAGAGTATATAAAAGCTGTGTAGATGCGGTGCTGTAGTTTAGTGGTGAACTTGGCAGTGCTGGGTTAATGGTTGGACTTGATGATCTTAAAGGTCTTTTCCAACCTAATCAATTCTATAATTTTCTAATTCTCTGCTTTGCTTTGCTTTGTTAGCTTTTCTCCCATGTTACATGGAGCCTGCATTACTGTTTACTTATTTCAGTCCATTAGCTCTGATTCTTCACAAATCCCACAAGAAGCTGTGGAAGTACTTCCACTTTTGTATCATCCCCCAGATCAAAAGTCCACTTATTGCACATCTTAGAGATGCTTATGATATTCCTGCTGCCCAGGGTTGCTATTTATGTTTTGGTACAAAACATCCTCAGCAGCAGACTATGAAAATGGCAGTTCTCAAGCAGATCATTGCATGAGTTCAAACTCCTGGCCATCTTCCCTAGTGCTGGAGACATCAGAAATGTTCCTCATTTATGTACCTGCTGAGTTGCTCAGGGATTATTCTTGAGTCAAAATTCGAATCTTTATCTGCAGTTTTAATCTGCCTGCTGGTACCCATGAAATGAAGCTATTCATTCCCATAATTCTTCTGTTCATGGTCCAACTTTGAAAACACAAGCTTTGTTCTTTACAGCTCTATCTTGCTGAGAGTAACTGTCCTAATGGGAAAAGGGGACGAGTGTCTCTCTCAAATACATGCTTCATTTCTTTTCAATTGAAAGGCATACTCCAGCTCTGCCTCAAATATTCTGCCCACCGACACCACTCCACTGAGTACATTCTTCTGATGCCACCAAGGACGTCATAGCATATCTTTAGCATGATGACATCTATGCTTTGTTCAAACACTATTATGAATGTCTCTTTTCAGACAGTAGCTTTCTCTTGTATTTGCCTCACATTTTCCATCATTGCTGAAGAGCTTATCACCCATCTTGGAGTTCAAAATTTATCCCCCAGTACCTGTGGCCTTTCTTTTATGACTCATATCAGTGTTTCTGTCAGATCCCTGGCTTCCATCCCAGAGTTCAATTAAAAGTTGACAAACATCCTATTCACATCGAGTTTTGCTGCCACTCTGCTGCTGCTGCAGTGTTCTCCATGGCTCCTATAAAAAATTAAACATAGCTTGCAGCACTGTATCATCCCCATAATATTGGTCTTCTGCCAGCCCACCTGCTCACCACTTTCTTTACTGGCTGTCAGGCAAAACCCCAGGTTCCCAGTCATCTGGGTTTTTATACACATCGCCTGAGGATTTGGTTATTGGTTATTGGTTATTGGTCTGAGTCAGACCTGGGGTCCACAACTCCTCAGCTGGAGGACCAAGGGGTCAGGGTTCTTGGCACCTGGCTCCTGCTGGTTCACAGGCTGCTGCCTGCAATGCTCCTGCTCCATGAGTCAGCTGGTGCTCACGGATTTCCCCTTCTTTCCAGGGAGCCAGGCATCATGGGGAGTGGGCAGCAGGCTCTTGGAAAGCAGTGCAAAAAAACACATTATGCTTCTGTCCAGTAAGACTCATCAGTTTTCCGTCTCTTAAAAAAAGAAATCCATTTCAGAGTATAAATTTCCTTTCTCTCCTTTCTCATTGAGACCCATACCCCACTCAATAGTTAAATGATGCCCTCTGGAGTAGTCTACGGCAGACACAACTGTGAGTTTATTTTGAAATGTGATGACACTGACAACTGATGCATGCTTCTCTGGCATCTCTACTCCAAGGCTTCAACTTCCAGCTTGTGTGCCAATCCTACCATGCAACTTTGGTCTGAAAGTGTAAAGACACACACCATGGCCAATGTACTTCTACTGTCTCTGAAGTGTATTGCATTAACCTGCTCTGTCTCCACTGCTCTGTCGGACTGGTTTTTTGTGCTGCTTTATTCAACACTCAGGACTTGAAAGAACTTCTGCCAAAAGAATTCCCTCAGCAGGAACCCCTAACCTTGGAAGCTCTCATCTTCTAAAGAAATAAAGATTAACTCCTACAGCTTCTTGAAGCAGGAAGGAAGCATTCCCATTGTACCACTGGATGGTGAATTAAGGCCACAGAAGTAGCAATTTTATAAAAGAAGGAGTCTAGCAGGTATCTCTACAAATGTGGATGCAAGAAGTCACTGGGATTGTTTTGCCTAAGGCAGACTATTTTCTGTAGGTAGATACAGGATGTTTGTATCCCAAGCTGCTAAGCTAAGGCATTTCAACAGCACTAAATGAATGCTTTAAAACTGCAAGTGAATGATAAGAAGGTATTTGGTTCCCAAGAAATATATTATAGGAGAATGTGCTGTTCTGAATCCCATCTTTTGGCAGGCTCTGTGTAAATCAGAAACTACAAAGTTTTCAACTCATTTTGTCTGCCACAAATATGAGGTGACTTGCACAGAACAAAGCTTGAAAGAATAGCCTTTATAAAATTTTTACATTCAACATGGAATAACATAACTCAGCATCTGTTCTATGGAGGAAAGAATTCTGTGCTTAGCTTCATAACAGCTTATTAAATGAGACAACCAGGTATCCAAGGAAAATAAAGATTTCTTGGACAAATTCTGCAAGAGGAACAAGGGGATACCTACTGTACAACTTCAGCATTCAGAGGACTCATTAGTGCTGCATAGGCTGTCCTACAGTTCAGAGTCAGAAAATACAACTATATATCAGTAGACATTTTAATGAGGTTAATGGGCTTATTATTATTTTTTAAAGTAATTATGACAATGTAATAACAATAAATTATGTTCAAAAATGACTGTTCAGGGTGGCTGTCAGCACCATAATCTGTCCCATGTTTTAAGAAAAAAACAATTCATATATAACAAAAAACTATCCCAGTGGTATATGAGTGAAATCTCAATGTAAAAAGCAAATTACAGAGTTAATAGGCTTCATGTTCATTTTGTCAGGATGTATCCAGCACATGATAGTGCTATCACAGAACAGCTTGCCATAAAAGAAACTTATGTAAACTCAGTTAAAAAAAGAAGATATCTACATGTGTTTCCAGAGTTTCCATTCATATCCTTTTTTTTCATTCTACCTCTCCAGGATATGGTTCTTTCCTAGATGATAAACACGCACACCTTAGGTGTGAAGAATTCAGGATCTTTACTGCCTTCGAACATCATACTCTTAGATGAGATTACTAATTAGGCCATTTGAAGCCCTTCACGGATTGCCTCTCTAAGGGACAATTTCTTTCATCTTATGTATATAATTTTTTTCTATTTTAAAAAAACATGGGTCATCTCTACAATGAACACCTCTGATCTGGCACATTAGGTATCTTTTTGCATAGGTCTGAAATTTGGATTTCAATTAGGTACATTAAAAATACAATTGATTTGCATGATGGGCTTTGTCCCCCTCTGATTCGTCCTACCAGTTTATCTTTGCTATGACTCCTTCATAGCTCAGAGTTATGTGTGCAGAGAGTTAAGGTGTTTAAGCAAAGATGTTCAGAAATCTCAAAGGAAATACCAAGATCCACAGAAAAAATGAATTCTGAGAACATTAAGGGATTCAGACTGACTGATAATGCTAAAAAAAGTGTTAAAATAGAGATAATTAGAAAGGTACTTCTTCAAGTCCATGTTAACATGTGAATTCTGAATCGTTAAGAAGATTGTCATCTCCCCAGCTCTGTGGGGAGGGAAACAGAGACCGGATGCTATGTATCCCAAATCCTAGGCTAAAACCAGGATAATCTCTGACTATCCCTAAGTAAATAATATTACAAGGAATATTGAATTACTAAAGCAAAAGAGGAGCTCTAATATTTATGCTGCTTCAGGATAGTTCCTCCGACACGTCCAAAACCCTTAACAAGACCAAGTCTCTTGCACATCACCATCATCAATCACAGGGACTCTTGAAGTAGAACAGTGTAGACAAAAAACACAAGATGTAAGATCTGTAATATTTGGAGACCAACAGTTTACACAATTTTCATATTCTACATATTTAATATTTAGTTCATATTTACACCTCAAATTGTTTAGTAATAAATCTCCACAAACCCTTCAGCAAGTATTTATCAGGCAGTACTACTGGCTTTTGATTTGCTTCTTTTTTTTAGTAAATTAATTGACAGGTGAAAAATTGTGATTAAGAAAATTTAAGGTGAACTATGGACAACCATTTAAATTGCCTAAAATCTTTGATGAATAGACATTTGAGCAGCTACTGTATAAATGCAAAAAGAAAATCAATATAAAATTGATGTTTGATCTCTGGGATTCCTGATTCCAAGGCCTACATCAAAAATGTTAGGAAAATTTGTCTAAGATTTCTGTTACAAGCAAGGACACTGTTAATTCCATGATAGACCCTCATGTCTTTGATGGAAGTCTACAAGCCACTGAGGTGATAGGTGAAAAGTGTAATGGAGCCCCAGGCAAAGGACTTGTGTAAAGCATCAGTATAATATAATCTATACAAAATAATAATTATATAATAATAATATAATATTAAGTTCGCTAGACCACTGTGTAGCATTCCCATCCTCAGTGTTCAAGGACTTCAGACTGGAGCAGGTACAGTAAAGGATGAGTAGCATGGCCATAGAAAAGAGACCCTATTTTGTCAGAGGACATGAGGGAAACATCTGCACATGGTTCCTCCAAGTAGCAGTAAATCAACCACATCCAAAATGGAAAGCAATATAGCTTTTCCATTTTTTCCATTTCCATTTCCATTATAGGCACATCTTTGGTTCTGGTGAAGCTCTTAGTACCACAGCCCCATGCTGGTGTGGCTGGATGTTATTAAGGGCCCAGCCTAGAAGATGTTTCTAGGAAGATTTACCATTTTTATTGGTTCACATTTTTGTTATTACTTTGGTTTTCTGGTATTAATCCTTTTACAAATGAGCAAAAACCTATCTTTAAAGCTCTAGATAATTCAAAGTGTTGAACTCAGACTCTGATAGAGGTTTCTCCTGGGCAGTGCCAAATTTGCCTCGAAGAGCCTAAATTACCTTTAATTTATTATTCTATTTTCCACCAAAAGAAATGTTACAATAAAAAAAAAAAAAATTGGCAAAAAGTTTAGCATTTGCCTTAGGGAAGTGATTCTGAGAAATTATCTTAATAACTCTGAGTAACTTCATGGGGTTTTGTTACTGTTGTGAGCTGCCTGTCAGATACCCAGTGTGTGAAAGAAGGCACAAACATAATGTTCTTCATAAACAAAAATAAAGCCACAGCAATTGTTTCATCTGATCGTAATTCTCTTCCAAGTGACATAAACGGCACTGTCACTACTTTCAGTAGTTCATAATTGCACTGTATTTCATGTGAAATTAAAATGTTGACTGCAATGTCAAGGGTGGTGCATTCATGAAATAAATAATTAAAATAGTTTCTATTATACCTCCAGATGGGAAGGTGACACATTTCTGCCAGACTACATTCTCTGTACCTTTTTTTTGCTTCATCCTTTTACATTAAGTCAAAATTTTCACATATCAGAGTTTTAATTAAAAAAAAAAATAAAAAACCACATAATTTGATCTTTAATCCCAGAACTGCCTTAGACCAAAGGAATGTGGCTTCAGGGTCAGGCTTTCACACATTGAAGTAATTCTTTTACCTCTTTAAAAAGCTAAGCCACTTTTTTCTGTAAATTACAGGAGCTGTTCCAGGTACTTACATGGAAATTGGAACAGGGCAGGGTCCAGACCGAGGTGGATAAAACATGCACTGAAATCACCATTTCTGTACTTAGACCTTGTGCTCATGCAAACAAGGGCTTGAGTGTCTATTGCCATTTGATGAAATGGGGCTGGCAGCCCCTCAAGAGTGTGCTGAAATCAATTCAAGTCCTTCCTCTGAATTCAAAAGCCATCCCAAAACCACTAAGCACTGATTTGTGTATTTATTATTCATCATCTGGACTTGACAGCAGAGACCACTTCTCTAATTCTTGTGATTTCCAGTGGGGAGAAGCAGGGTGAGGGGTCAGATAAACTGGGGGAAGGAGAGACCCACAGTGGCCCACAATTCATATTGTATGAAAATTAGAACACAGTGCTGTGTTCACCAGTGTTCCAGAGTTGCAAACAACTCCAATAGTCTTAGTTTATTTATTGAAAAAGACATATTTGTGGTGTTTGTAGGGGTTTTTTTTTTAAGTAAAGCACTCAGCCAACTGATTGTTTCTTTATTACTTGTGGAATTGCTTATGTATTACCAAAATATAAACTAAAGAGAGAGCAAGAAGAAAATCACAGAGTTAGTAGATGAATTACTGGAAAAAACATGAATAATTCAAAAAACAGGATTCAAGTGTTTCCTAAAACTCGTTTCTTTTTATCATAAAGTGTGAAAAAGGTGTTTCATATGAACAAAACCTATCTACAACTATAATAGTAGTGTGCAATTTTAAAAGCAAGAAATGACAAAGTTGAGACTGGCAGGTAACACTATGGAAAAAGACTGGATTCAAATAGGTTATTGAAGAAAGCTGTATGTTAATAAAATAATAATAATAAAAAACCCCAAACAAACAGATAATCACTGTGTAGCAAATACTCAAATACTCATCTTGTCTTAAGATGAAGTCTGAAGATGTGGAGTTCAATCTGCGGATAAGTCTGGTTTCCAACAAATTTATTTTCCAACCAGCATCTTTTGGAGCTGGGATGAAAGTCCCTGGGGGAGGACTTTTTTACAGGAACTTGTAGTGACAGGACAAGGGTTAATGTCTTTGAATGAAGGTAGATTTAGATTGGGTGTAAGGAAGAAGTTCTTTACAGTGAGGGTGGTGAGACACTGGAATGGGTGGTTGCTCCATCATGGCAAGTGTTCAAGGCCAGCTTGGACAGGGCTTTGAGCAACCTGGTCTTGTTCTTGCCCATGGCACGTTTTTGGAACTAGATGATCTTTAAGAACCCTTCCAACCCAAACTGTTCTACGATTCTGTGATTCTGTAATTCTATGATTCTGAGTGTTGCCACATTGGTGTCTCAGGCTGGAAACCACTGAGAAAACTTTCTCTTACAGAAGTCTCACTTGATTGTACCCGGTGTTGTGGCAGCCATAACATGCAGTATTTTGCCTAACGATAATGTGCACTGCTGCTGCACGAGCTCTATGTTTCAGGGGTCTCGCTGACATTATCTTGGAAAAATATATAATTTCATATTAGCAGCAGTCATATCCCAAATGACCTGAGAGCTTCTTGTGCAGGTCAGCGTATGTTGTGGATTGACCTTGGTTGGACGCCAGGTGCCCACCATGCTGCTCTGTCACTTCTCCCCCGCTCCTTTCAGCTGGACCAGGGGGAAGAAAATATGATTAAACTCATGGGCTAAGACAAAAGCAGCTTAATGAAAAAGCAAAGCTACACGAGGAAACAAAAGAAAACAGAGATTTATTTGCTACATCCCATCAGCAGGCAATGTCTGGCCCCTTTTTGGGAAGCAGGGCTACAAACATGTAATGGTTGCTTGGAGGACAAGCTGGTCCCATCTCCCCGCCCCCCCCACCTTTTCCTAGCTTTTATCATTCAGCTGACATCATATGGTATGGAATATCCCTTTGGTCAGTTCGGGTCAGCTGTCCCAGTGGTGTCCCCTCCCAAGATCTTGTCCACCCCATCCCACTGCTGGGGGAATGTTGAAAAACAGCCTTGGTGCTGTGCAAGCCCTGCCCAGCAGCAGCCAAAACACGGGTGTGTTATCAGCACCTTTCCAGCTCTTGATGCAAAGCACAGCACTGGGAGGGCTGCTATGGG
>JAAGNO010003973.1:0-10143 GCA_033439905.1 Ceryle rudis | reverse complement strand
GGAAAAACAAAGGCAAGTAGAAACATGCCAAATAAAAGTACCAAAAAACCCAATTTGTGTGTTCTTTCCAGAGGTTATTATTTTAATATTGTGGACCTATAGTTATGAAAACAATTACAAGAACCTGCAAAATATAAAAGGAGCTAGATGGTAAAAGCTCTGTATTTTCCCTGGGTTAACATATGGCTTTTCAATTCCATAGAACTAGAAAGACAGTCATGTGAAAAACAGCAGCAATAAGAAAACCTCAGGGGACCTCCTTGAGTGCCTGCTACATCCATTCTTGAGTTTATCCACTCTGTTGGGAAGACACATGTGATTTGTATTCATTTTTCTTTTTACTTTTTCTATTTAAGTGATACAGTTTTTCAGTTGCTAAAGATTTGTTGCTACTGCTGCAGCATCAACACTGTGAATATTTATTAGAACGGCCATTTCTAGACTGCCCTCTGCATTTCTACCTCTAATTTTTGAAGAAAATTGTCAAAGATATTTTCATTTAGAGCCTAAGCACAAGGGCAGCATGGCTTAAATAAAAAGAGAACTTCACCATCAAAGAGTATTTCAAACTCTCTACCCTCCTCTCCAAAGCTGAATTATATATTTTATGAGACCAGCTAAAATTTAACATCAGCTTTTGAGAGCTCCAAGGACAAAAAGATGTTGATTTGGTCCTTTATGTAGGGGTGAACTTTTTTCATAGCTCAGCACTGTATATAAAAATAAACAAATATGAGACATAAACCAGAAAAACAATGAGGATGAAAATCATTGCTTTTTAACAACAAATAAGTAAGCACATAATAACACCTAATAAATTAACACCAGTGTCACTGAAAAATAAAAATAATGTTTTCAAAGGACAGCTTGTCATGTTCTCATGACTCAGGAATTGTTGTTTGTTTTTCCCATTTCTATTCCCCTCTTTAATTAATACATTTACTTCCAAATAAGATCTTAGCATTAGGAAAATGTCACACCATATGTGTGTTTATTTTTGCTCAAGTAATTATAATGGTGTAGGATATGTCTTTTCCTTTCTTTGCTTGCTGAGACAGAATGTTCCTTCAGAGCATAGAACAGCCTCAAAGCAGCTGCTGCGACATCTGAGGCAAAGAAAAAGTAAAAATTTCATACTCTTTTCCTTGTGTACACAATGACCTTTACGAGGCAGTGAGGGAGTCCTTCCTCCAGGTGCTCTCCCCGTAAGCTTTGGAGGAATCTGCCTGTGGCAGCACGTAGAGATGTGGTCTCCTGTAGTTGGATGCAAAACCCAGACAAATAGCAAAAGCCTGACAAATAACACCTCTGTGAAAGCATTTTCAAATGAACGCCTGCTAACTTACACACTTGAGCATGGTAAGTCTCCACACATTGACTGCTCTTTTGGAGAGAAAGTTACTGGCATTTTTACAATAAGAAGCCAGTCTAAATTGTATCTAGGAAGCAGTCTGGGTAACTTGGAACCAAACCACTGCAAGCTTTAGTGCAAAACCAATGCCCTCTTGGACTGGGATGGTAGAAGCAGCTTTCTTAAAATTTCTGAGATGGAATTTTCTTCTTCACTGCTGAATATTTCTTTTTCATCTTCTCAGTGAGTTCTGATGTTTCCTGAGTGGTCAGGTGTTTGCAGGTATTTTTCTATTTTTATTTCTGTTACCGTAACATTAGTCCAACTACTGACACAATGTCATGTTCCAGTATCATGGTCCATCACCCAGAAACCTCTCTCCCAAAAAAGAGAGATCATGTAGAGGTATCGTAGGTTTTCTTATTGCTATTGGTTTTTACATGATCATGTCAAGATGGTATATCCATGTCCAAACATGGATAATGTCTTGTGCAGAATGATATCGTGTGATGATTTTGTGGGTTTAGACATAAAGGGAAATATTCTTGACATCAAGTTGGACATTCTAGCCACTAGGTGATTTTAAAGGTCTTCAAATTATCTAAGATGCTTTCTGCAGTTTTAGACTTTTATAGCTATATTTCTTCCAATTCACTTCTCAGCAGACTGACATTTGCAGAGCTGAGAAAGTAGCAAGAGATACAAGAAATAAAACCCAAAAACTTTAATGAGGGATACTTACTCTAGATAGAGTGGGGACCAATTGAACAAACAAACCATGGACCAAAGAACTTGCCTTTCTCTTTAAGACACAATAAAGAGTTCTTATAACCAAAGCAGAGGAGCACAGAGGCTGTAATCCTCTAGTTACTGATTAAAAAATGATGTTGTCCTTTCTGTACCAGCTACTAAATATGTGGGATGCTGTTGTCCATCTGTGTTTTGATTCTGTTTTCCAAGAGTTTAATTTCATTCCAGTACAATAGATCTTGATGCTGGGCAGCAGAATTTAGACTTAAGGCCATTTTTACTCTCATACCTATTTAACCACAATAGTCCCAATGGCATAGTTAATATGAACTTTCTATCTGAGATAGATTTTATTACTTCATTTCAGTGGCTAAAGAAATGAGAGGTTTAATATAACCGGTTCAGGATTTTCTACTTAGTTTTTTAAAGTATTGTATAGGTAATAAAATACTCAGTACATATTTATCTCTATTAGTGTTCATTTCCTTGAGGTCAAGTTTAAAAGTCCTAACACTACTGTAATCTACATTCCATTATTAGAGGTTGCTGAGAAAATTTCTTGTTTGTCTGGGTGTTTTTTTCAATGATAAGGCAACATTATAGGATATTAGGATCTATTTCTGCCAATTTTAACCTAAATAGTGCAGGAATTAGAGACTTCTTGGGTGTTTCCTACCTCTTTCAGTGATTTACTTATACACAGTAAACCCATTCTGAGGTATATACTTCCCAAACATAGTGGTCTCCAAGGACCTTATGGATTCACAACAGAGGTACAATGGTCACACTCATTGTATTAAATAAAACAGTTGTCAAAATAGGTTTCCTTGGGCTACGGAACAATATAAACAAAATACCTTTAAGATCATTGAGATGAAACATTAACCCAACACTGCAAATCCCACTACTAAATCATATCCCTGAGCACCTCATCTATACATCTATTAAATACCCCCAGGATGGTGACTCCACCAACTCCCTAGGCAGCCTGTTCCAGTGTTTAACAACCCTTTCAGTGAAGAAGTTTTTCCTAATGCCCAACCTAAACCTTCCCTGGGGCAACTTGAGGCCATGTCCTCTTGTCTTATCACTTTTTACCTGGGAGAAGATACGACACCCCACCAGTAGTACCCACCAAGGTAGAAGGAGTTGCTAAGAGATGACTGAAGAGGCAACTTCATACATTACATGTGGACTGATTTCTAGGCAGGAAACATGCACCCAGACTGTCTCCTGTACTCTCAGCTGCAGGAGCACCTTTGTTAAAATACAAGGCATGGCTCAGCTGGTGACATCAGTTCCTTTCTAGGGTTGGAATTCTCTTGGGCTGCTTCACTCACAACTCTCCTCTATAAAAAATAGCAGACATCAAACTAACAGAAAGTAGTTCAAATAATAATTAAGAAGACCACTGAGATGTTTTAAAAACAAGTTCTGAAACATGTCAGATGCATGCATCACAGTGCACCAAGTAGAAAACCATGTAGTTATGTGCTTTTTAACAAAGTCCTCTTAAGAGATCACAATCAAGTCATGGTGGCCTAAATAGTCCTTGTATGGCAGGTAACAATAATTTACCTTGTAGATAATCATAGCTCACACTGATTATAGAATTCACTACTTTCAGGACATGGCAGCAATCACACAGGGTAGGGTGCTGCAGCCACTGGACCCTATACATCTGGGGGGGTTTTGTAGACTCTGAGTCTACAGGAAAAAAAAGTGTTCTTTTTGTTCAGAATGTCTTTGTTCTGGCACCAGTTACCGAGGGAGTAAAGGTCATTTGTTTTGTCATGTTTTTTATTTTCCGTAAAATAAAGGAGTTAGCACTAAAATTGACCCTGAACTGCACCTTAGCAATACTCCTTCCTTATCTGACACTATTGCTAGGTACTTTAAATCCTGTGAGGGAATATTAAGACACGTTTAGTCTGTCAGACTTTACATGGCATACCTTTTTTACACCAGACTATGGATGCCAAAGTGGCCACTCACTTCTGTAAATTCCTCCTTATTTCAACATATTGCAGAGCCTGGAGGATTCAGCTAAAACCAGTCACTTCACTGCTCATATATGAAGAAACCATTATCTTCATTGTTTTTCTTCCACCTTCTTTCCCTATCTCCTTCTTTTGACACTTGAGCTTAAATCAAGTACACAACTGTAAACAGTGGCAAACTGCTTATGTAGTAACACACAGACAAAGGTAACGCTGCCTGATAGATTGTTTCAAATCTCACTGACTGATCTGTAGTTAGTAAAAACAAACTTTGAGTGTAACAGCAAACTGTTTCTGCATCATTTAATTGACCTCTCTCAGCCTGGGTCACTAAGTATCTTTAAGCATTCTGTGTAGTTTTAATAAATATGGGTGTTCTGTAATAATCCAAGACCAATCAACATAAATAAAATGATTTATCACAGATGTGGCTTGAGAAGACATTTGCTTGAGGAATGTAGAACACTTGGGATTCAAATTGCAACATTGTTCAATGTTCTTTAGCTTGAGAATTTAAATTGAGAATTACCTGTACCCTAGTACTATTTACAGTAATTAAAAAGCCTATGAAAGGTAATATAAATAATCCCATATACTTTGACTCAAGCACTATAGTTTTTACAGTGTGCCTGTTACCTTGCCATGAAATATAAGTACAACAAACCAAAAAGTAGGTGGAATTTGTTACTTCTTTTTCACATTAAGATAAACTCCCAGACTTCCATCTTACTGGCATTTATGCATGCACTTATCTGTAAATACACAAATAATCCTCTTTATTTCAGTAGCAATACTCATCTGCTTAAACTAAACTTTAAAGACTTCTCACAGAAGCCATTTTTAATCACATTTCAAAAGTTGTGTTGCCAGCAATGTAACTTACATTTAATTATAAGGGAATTGTATTGCTCAGAAATGAAGCTGGTGCTCTGTACTCCAGGGAAAACAGCTAATGTACATTTTGATTTATTTATTTTAAAATGGTCTATTGGAACCCATCAAATCACTGGAAATTTCAAAGTTGGCAGCTCCAACCAATAATCCAGGGAGATGTGGAGATATTCCCTAACAAAGATGGAATGCCAAAAATAGCTCATCTAGAGATGGTTTGGACCAGGGAAAAATTAGGCAATCAGCTTGAGCTAGATTCAAAACAGGTTGCTGATCTGTTTCTCCAGCCTACTTTACAATGAAATGTAATCCAGTCCCATGCTGGCTAAGAACAAGTTTTGTTCCAACTAACAGAATAAACTGAATACCAGGATGAGGTTCTGCATGAATGTGACTGTCCTTTTTCAGCCTTATAAAGAAGGCAACTTCAAAGCTTTAAACTTTCAAACGATTTATAGCATCATGCCAATTTATGTGATATGGGGATTTGGCTCTTAAAATCATTCTAGCTTGCATGCAATAAAATTACACTGTGCATCCAAAGTTCAGTACCAACAATGCATCCGAAGTGTCTACTTGATCTATGGGGTGAAAACTATGCATGGTCACGGGACTAGGGCTGCAAACCTGGACTGAATTAATTAGACTGAAATCACCTTACTTTGACTTTTGCATTTGCTTTCACTTAAAGAGCTAGAACTCTAGTTAGCACAATCATGGGATCTGTCATGCAGTGATGCCATGGAAGTAATCCCTATTCAAATGTACATACAACCAGCTACCAGAGAAGATCCTCAGGCCAAAATGACATATTGCCCTTCCAGCAACCACAATATTGCAGATTTCTGATCATGAGCAACAGAACAATGAAATGGAAATAAAACCTTGCACAAGACAGAAAATGAGCCAACCATCTGGAAAGATTTGCCCATTTATCTTTCCTTATATTAAGAGACATCCAGGTGTGTACATCCCAAGAACTGCTGCCAGAACAAATAACTATAACATGAAGCAACAAAAGAACTTTGTTGAAGGTCCCAGGTGCTCCTCATTAAAGAACTTTCAAGACAGTGTTGCCCATCTCTACCTTCCACGGGGATGTGGCAGCACAACATGGGGCTGTTACTGTGAGCAATGGTTTTCCACCATTTTTTTGTATGCAGACCAGTATATTTCTTTCAATGGACATGCAGATAAATATGGGGCAAATCCAAGAAGGCTGACAGAAGGCTGGCTTTTCTAACTACTTGTCGAGTTTTCTGGAGCAGTGACTTTGACCCGAGAGAAATATTGGCAATCTCACCTGTAGAGGTTCATACAATGACAAGTTTTCTTCTTTGTGTCAGTCTTCAATGCACAGGCCTAGATTATTAGGGCAATAGTCATGCTTCAGCTGTTTGGGTTTTTTTATTATAAGAAACTAATTCCTAAATGCATGTTAATATTATGATTACATCCATATGAACTTTCATGGAAAATGTTTATTCACTTCTGTGTTTTGGGTCAGGGTGGCCCCTTAGACCAGTAACAGGCGCTCTTTGTTAACCCCTCTCCCTCCCCAAAGGGGAAGAGAAAGGGAATAAGGGAGAGAGACTTATTGATTAGAAAAGGAAACTAGAACAGCTATAATGAGAATAATAATAATAAAAATAAAAATAGAATATGTACAAATATATACAAATCCAGTATCTAACCCAACCCCCCTGATGGTAATCAGATTACCTTCACCAATGATGCTGTTGAGCAGAAAGCCCGGGAGCCCCCAGAGAGAGAGCGAGCAAGCAAGCAAGCTAACAAGCTAGCAAAACCCCCAATGTGGTACACAAGATCCAGCAGTGGCCTTGGTCTGCATATCAACCCTTGGTAGTAACTCTAAACATGGGGTGTTATCACTGTTAAAAGCAGACACTGTGAAAACAGTCTCCTAACTTCAGAAAGTGCATCCAGTCAGAAGAACTGAACTGAAAAGCAAAATCACTGAACAGAATTAGTTCTGTTCTCACTCAGACCAGGACAACTTCATCTCTCTTTTTTTTGTTTTTAATATAACCTAGAGAGATGGAAAGCTGGAGAGAAAAAAAATATAGTCCTGAAAATTACATGTGGTTACCATCAAAACATTTTAATTGAACTCCACATTACAAAAATCCAGATGCTTCATGTTCTGTTCAAGCCTCAGGGGACTGCAACATGCTACAATGTGTAAGATGCATCATTCTTTTCCTCTTCACTGGTATTCAGAGAGCATTCTGTCAAGATACCACAGGCTTGCAAAATCTAAATTTCACTGTCTTTTTGTGACTCAGGGAGATTTCAAGGCATGCTTGGATTTGGGACTATAATCCTTTCTTTCTTGTGGACTAGATTTTTAAAATCTGTGGTTTTAATTTTCTAGGCTGATGAAAAGAAGTTTCTCTTCAATGGAAGTAGAGCAGGCTTGTCTGACCTTCAGCTGGAACAAATCATTCCATAAATACACATCTGGATCTGACCCTTCATTTATAGCAGCTCAAGATCTAGCCATCAGGATGGGCAAGTACTTGTGTGCTGACACTCAGACTTTCACCTTTAAGACCTGTTTTTATAGGTCTATTGTACCATGGTGTCACCCTGCTTACAGCACGACACCTTGGTGCACTTGAATGTAAATCTGTCTCTCTGCTCTCTGGTTGTGATAAAGCACACCAGTGTGCCTGATGCTCTGACATTACAACACTTTTCTGGACACCACCAATGACCTCCCAAGCAAAGAGCAACCTCTGTAGAACAGCCATGACTTATATAGACTTGCGCCACTGCTGTTGAAGCTTTTATGGCAAAACTGGTTGTAATTCAGTTCTAGGTAGCAGTTCTACTTACATGAACATCACCATCTTTGTGTTAGAGATTGTTCTCAAGCTAAATCAAATATGGATGTGCTGGTATTTCAGGCAGCCCACACCACTCCTCAGGAGACCTTAACCTCCCACAGATTTCCTTATCTTCTCCTTAAATACAAATTATTATGCCCTGAGGCACAAGACATGACATAAAATGCAAGTTCCCAACTCCTTGGGAGCAAAAGAAAGGTGAGCATAAGGATTGTGACACAGAACTAATCAGAATAATATTCAGTGTCTTCCTGTCATTTTTAAACTGCCTTTGCCTATGATCAGTGACTTTCTGCAACTGTCAGTTTAGGTCTACAAATAAGATAAACTGCAAGTGCAAGGCTTAGTTCCCATGAGCAACATTGACATCAGACAGAATGTGCTCTTGTAGTTGCCAGCCTGTATACAAAATAACAGAACATTTAAAAAAGTAACTGAAAGAGCTGCAGATGGATCTGAATTGGCAGGTTAATGTGTGGAGAGTGAAGAGGGGGGAAGATTTTTGGTTGCAAATACATTAAGCTTACTAGTGTGGGAGGAAGTTTTATGGTGTCAGGTCCAGCTGAAAAACTAAAGAAAACAAAGCAAAACAAAGAAACATCAACAACAAAAAGAGTGAAAATTAAAAGTAACCTGAGACAAAAAGTCCATTTACTTTTGACCTTCATCAGCATGAAATTACTACAAGGAACTATATGTCATGGTTCTTTCTTTTTACCTCAGTGATATTAAAATGAATTTTCTAAACAAAGAACCTAAGAAAATCTAATGACCTAGCTTGAGCAATAGACAGGAAAAGCAGGTTGTGAGGCTGTACTTTTTCCTTACAGGCTGCGTCTTCCATTACCTTTGAGGACCTTTCACCTTTGTCTTCTCAATATTTAAATTTTCCACTCTGCTTGCTGGAGATGTTGCCAACTTACCAACTTTTCACTGAGCAGAGCAATGAGCTGGGGCAAGGTCCTTTCCTCTGCTTCTGCACATGTCCTGCAGTGTTAGGATAAGAAGATGAAAGATAAATAAGATTAAAGATAAGAAGGAAGGAAGGTCTCAGGATAAAGAAAGTATTTTCTCTGTTGTCTTTCAGAAAGAATAGAAAAGGAAAGAGGAGGGTGCCCAAAGAGGGAGCCAGGTCCTCACTGGGACTTCCTGATGTGGGACAGTCTGCAGACACAATTTTTTTCTCAAAAGGGACTGGTTGTGGTGATAGCGAGCCAGTATGAGGGGTATATGGGGAAGCTGGATTGGGAGGACAGGCTGAGAAAGAGGAACTTGATAATCTTACCTCTTTTTAATGTCAGAAGGTGGATTATATAAATTATGTTAGATCTTAAAACCAATTGTTAAATCATGTTAAATGTTAAATTACATTAAATTTTAAAATAAAGCTCTGACCATAACAATAATTATAAGGTGACAGAACTATTGTGGCTTAGCTTCATCCAAACCACTGTTCTGGCCCCTGTGCACACCCTCAGCCCAAGGCAAATACACAGCAAATTGATTTATCTTCCCTCGCAGGGAAAGAGTGTTAAATTAAGTTACATTATTTCACATGGCACATGGCAAATTACTGCAATTCAATGATGCATGGTAACTTGTGACAGCACACTTTCTGTGCTCAGAGATGTTCTGGGCCATGAAATAATGGTCTGAGTCCTTATCACTGAGCCACTTAGAGCTGAGCAGGGAAAAGCACGTGAGGCATAAATGGATGCTTTTAAAATGAAAAGAAAAGGGATGAATTAAGTGACACCACAAAGTGTTCTAGTGCTCAGTCCTGAGAACTTGCCAAATGCAGTTGAGACCAAGTTAATCCCCAGAGTAAATCCACAGAGGTCATTGCCACTCCCAGTATTTGATCACAACATTTTGCTTGGCATTGCAGGGATTCCAGTGGGCCCCTGGGCAGACTGGTGATCAGACACATGGAGATACATGAAATTTGCTTAAGACTTAGCTAATACTAGTATCTTACTCAGCTAGCTGGAAAGCTAACAGAGCTACTGCACCTGACTCTCCTGTATGATTCAGGAGCAATCAAAGAGTTTCATATTTGTTAATGTTAGTGGTATCTTGGATAAGTTATTGATATTTTCCTCACTGGTTCTGTGCATCTGTGTTGGTTTACCTGTTAAAGCATCAACAGTATAATTCTATATAAATAGGTGCGCTATCTATCCACCATAACAGCGGCTCCACCCCCCCTGCTCTTGTTGAAAGTACCACAGGCTCTTTGATAAGACATCGTAAACGCGTGAAGAAGGGAAAGACCGCCACC
>JAAGNO010003972.1:0-12857 GCA_033439905.1 Ceryle rudis | reverse complement strand
TTTTTTCCGTGAGGCTGCTGGTGGTGGCTGCTGAGGGCACTTAAAAAAAAAGTTGTTTCTTAAAATAAAGGCGGGGGGGTGTGGGGGGGTAGAAGGGAGAGATAAGGTTTCAGGTCCAGGCTGATAGCTGCAGAGAGGGGAGAGGTTTGGGGTGGTTTTTTTTTTTTTTCTTTCTTGCTGATGCCATGCAAATTCAGGAGAGGAGGGAAGAAAAATCTTTTAATGACTCATTGATTGAGCCGGTTTAAAATTAGTTGTTGTTGTTGTCTTTTTTTTTTTTTTTTTTTTTTCGACCCCTTGGTGCCCATCATGCGGCAGGGAAAGGGGGGAGGAGGGGAGGCAAGGAAAAAACAGCGAACGCATTGGTATTCAAAACTTGGGTTTGGCCCACTTTCTGAACTTACCACTTTTTCTTTAGAGCGCAACACGCCCAGCTTCCCAAAGCGGACATGAAAAGGGGAACACTGGTATGTGCCGTCCTGTTGCCGGACCACGATGACATCAATGCATCCTGAAAGGGTTGCCTGGTTAATGCCTTTGTACAGCTCCTTCACAGTGACCAGCACTTGTCCCGCAAGCTGGCCTACGTAGTTCATAGTCTGAGACTGAGGGAGAGGAAGGAAAAAAGAAAAAATAAAAAAAAATAAAAAAAAAAAAGTCAAGTCTTTTAAAATCCATTTTTCAAAACATGTAAATAGATGTGCAATGTCATTTCTCAATTACTCGGATTAACAAGCTCTGAGTCAACAGAATTTTGAGCCAATTCTTACACTAAGTCTCCAGAGTTATAAAACCTATTCTTAATTCAATTGATGATTATTTAAATAAAGTAAACTATGAAGCATGCAATTTTTAAGCCCCAAAGCCTGGATGGAAGGGAAGCATAATTACTCAGATAAAGACAAAACCGTTCTCTGAAGGCTGCCTATTTAACACAACTGATCCTCTATTGAAATCAGATAACTGTACATAAAGATGCGAACAAAAGTGCCTTAAAAGTCAGGAAAAGTTCATGTAACTCTTCCTTTCCAGCTCTGTATTTCGAAAACGGCCGAGTCACCTTAAAGAAATTATCAAAAGATCTAAAGGGTTTGAGACTGAGCGTGGAAAAAAAACAAATGTGGAAGAAATCCATTTTTCTTCCTATATAAGGAACGCGCAACACTCATGCAACGTATTATTTTACATGCACAGATTTATCTTACCCACCAACTACCCTCCACGGGTTTCAAAATTTCAATCAAGAGCACACAACTCTTTCAGTTCTTTGTGGTTGTTCATACTCCTGACACCAGGAAATTGAGAAAGAACAATCTGCAGCCTAGGTGCAGGAAGCTCACGGGGTGCGAGTGGGGAGCTCAGGACAGAAGGCAAGGCAAGGAAGACGCCCAAAATACGATTACACTGCAGTCAAACAAGGCAGACGATGCACAGAAGCACCTACTGAACATTCTGCCGAACCCATTAAAAAGGCTTCAGTGAAAGAATGAATTTGGAATTCCTGGAAGTCTCTCTAACCAGTAATTCTTCTCAAGCCCCACACACATGACCTAATCATATGTAGACTAGGGGAAAAAAAAGTTCCTTCCTCTCCACAAGAGTTAAAAAGGAAGATGGGAGTTTCCCAATCCAAATTTAGAACAGTATAGGAATTATTTACAGAATTACTACGCTCGGGAACGGCCTCCTGGAGCTGCTGTACAGTGTGGCTGATCAACGCAGAAAGAACAGCCTGTCGCTGGGTGACGAATGCGATCAGCAGAATGGACTCCCTGTCAACATCAGTGACGAATAAAGTTCAATTTCCTCTCTAAACAGTTTTGTATCAGGATTGAAAATTGACTGCTTGCTAATGAAGTAACAGCTTGCTCTTGCTAAAAGGCAGGGGGGGTCTCACTTCAACCCTGCCTCACTTGGCCCTCTCAAGGAGATGATTTTAGCTCGCTGACACAACTCTGCCCGTTTTGTTGTGGTGGTGGCTGGTTGTTCCAGTGGGTTAGTAAGATAGATTAGCTCAGGAAGAAGAGGACAAACACCAGAGAGCTGAGGCATGCAGCAGCTAGGAGCTGGGGAAGGGGACTCAGCATCTTCCTTTTGGCCAGTGAGTTGTTCACTGCATCTCCTGGAACTGTAACCCAGGACAGAAAGGCAGCACTATCTCTGCTTTGACGTTCAGGCAATTAGTCTCCTCCTACAATGACAGCCAACCTTTATTCTTTATTTTTATCTCAGGAAAAAGTCTCTAACACACAGTCATTATCATTCACGGATATACCTTGGGCACTTCAAGAGGAGTGTCTCACAAAGAACTGTTGATTTGATGTCACCAAGGAGACTGAACTTTGCATGTAAAAGAACTCTTGGGCACAATCGGGACTAGAAGCCCTTAGCAGAGTCTCCATTCCATGTATTTCATTTCAAGGAACAGCACCGGAGAGGTGGACATTAGCAAATCCTCCAGCATTTAAGCAGAGGCTGTTGAAAAGATCAAAATTTAAGCCCAGCTGCTAAGAACTGAGCTCAGTTGATAAATAATCTAGTTTTCCTCACAGCCATGCTAACTGACCTTGTCTAACCTCAGGAAGTCACCCAAAAAACCCCCACAAGCCTGCAGCATTCACCTACTCTCACTACCCCCCAGCAGAGATCTCCGTTACATCTCTGTAGCTCACGGCACAGCCACTTTCATGATCACACATAAACAGAAGAACCTCTTACATGTGAAAAAGTTACGAACTTCTTTACTTACTGAGTATGAAAAACAAAGTTTATGAGGAAAGAAGCTTTTTTATGATCCAAGTCTTAACACAAACATTGTTCTGTACATCATAAGTAAACAAAACTGTAGATCAGAAGTTAATTTCTATTGCTGCCTATTCAGTTGTAGTTCAACTTTTAACACAACAGCTCACTTTGTAAGATCAACACATTAGTTAAGGTTCAAACTGTAGCAAGCAAACGATCAATTGGAAATACACTGTCCCTACACGCCTGAGAAACACTGTTTAATTTATCTCAAATGGCAACAGAACCCCAGGTAGGAGATTTTAAAATGTGGGGCTTTTTTTTTCTTTCTGTTTTTGCTTTCAGTTTTCTTGTCTCTTGTGGGAAAGCTTGCAGTGACTACAGAGGAACACGGTAAGATGTTGCCGTTCCTTCTTGTAAATGCGACAGAAGCAGCCCGGTGACAGAATAACCGGTAAGGTGAACTACTTCCTCAGCAACACCCTGCATTGCGTGCTTCGTAAATATTTGTTCAATGTCCCCGTCCTGAAAGCAGAGAGCGGCGGGGAGCAGCACACCGTCAGAACCTGCCCCCAGACCCGAACCACCGGCCCCTTCCCAGGGCTGCACCACACGGCAGGAGCTGAGGGACAGGGCAACGCAGCGGTATTTCAGTCCCGTCAGCTCTTAAGTCTGGTTTATTGATGCCCAGAGTGTGCACAGCGACACAGCCAAATTCCACAACTCTGCATAAAGGTAACGTTCTCGGATAGCAAATTAAAAGGCTATCAATACCTAAGGTCTCACGGCAGAAAAACACTTAGCTGTGACTTCTGAGGGAGACTGACTGTTGAATGTTTCAGCAGGACTGCCTAGTGTGCAAGAATTCTTAGAGTTGAATAGATTACTGCTACTAAGCTACATGCAACTGTAATTGGAATGGGGGAAAAAAAATCATAAAACGAGATTTTTTTTCTTTTCTGGCAAGAAGCCATTACGCTGCAAAAGGCAGAAACTGAAACGGGCTTGGTTGTTTTGTTTTCTTTTTTTTTTGAGAGAGCACAAATACAAAGTAAGAAAAGGAAATATCTACTTTGGAAGTTCCAGAACTAAAAATAAAGTTCTGTGTATTCATCTATAAAATAGTGAAAACTTGTTAAACTAAAATTAACCGTGCATACATTGGCTGACTTCCTCACGGCACAGCCACAAGGAATCGAGTGGTTCTCAGAAACAAAGATTGCCCAGTGCTGCAGCTCAGATCAGTATCTAACATGCTCTGTGTGATGGACAGCCAGCCACATTTTCAAACCCCATCACCTGGAAACACTTACAGTAGCGTAACTGGAGCGGGAGGGTTTGTGGAGAGGAATTTTATCTACGCACCGTTAACCAAGGTGCTACTTGGGCTGCTACAAAGTCAAAGTGTGCTCGTGAAGAGTTTTTTAAGCTATCCAGCAATATCCATACGCGAGGGCAGGACGTAATCGAAAGGCTGCCCGCAAATTCGTGTTTTCTGTGCATTCGGAGTGCTGCCGTAGTACAGGTAAACTGCAGGGTGGGGTGTTCTAAAAGCCAACACCTTTTACACAGTTGCACCCCTATGAACATGAACACCACAAGCACCCAGTTCAGCAACAGCAGAAGAGGAGCGTGAGCTGCTCAGAGACGAGCGATCAGATTGCTCAAGAGATACAGCTTTAGAAGGCAGAAACCTTAACTACCGCTGCAAGAAAAAAGGTTCCTTAAATGCCGGCCTTAGCTTACAGGAAAGTAGACACATTCCATTGATTCTGAGATACGTTCAGAGGATTAAAAGATAGTTTAATGCCACATGATGTAAACAGTAAGGAAGTTGCCAGTTCGTTTCAAGAGATTAGATAGAAAAACAAATTAAAAACCACACATAGCCACAATTTCCCTCGATAGATCTCATCTTGCCTGTATTTGCATGTATACGTATTTATGAGGCAGGAGCTTTCCTTAACCAGAGAAAACCCTTAGCAAGTGTTTTACCAGTTTCTATTTTGTACCCTGAGAAGACTAGGGAGGGGAAAAATGACCGTGTGAGACAGGACCAAGCAAACAAACCCATCTTTTCTCCTACGCAAAGATTTTAATTGGGGTTTAGGATTGCTCTTAGTACTGCACAGAGCACTTAGGGAACAAAAACAGGAAACAAATGTAGTCTGAGAATGCCTAATTAAAGTCTTGCACATACCATTAAATACAGGCAGTCAATTTCTGTAACTTTTAACTATGCTATAGGAAATTATACCCCTATACTTAGCAAGAAATCTGTCAAACTCACCAAGATTCCAGAAGGAACCCTTTCATAGGCAGCAACAACGCTCCTACTGAAGTCATCTTCAAACCCATCCTTTTCTGAGACCTGCATCTCAGAAAACAGGACACTAACTTTCCACGGCGCAGGGAAGAGCAGAGCTTACAGCCATAGCACAGCGTGGTACCAGCATTTCTTCTCTTGCCATAGAGGCAGAATTATGTAAATCTTCTGGTCTCCGAGAGAAAAAAAAATGTTTGGTACAGTTTCCCACGCAGTGTTATGACTAAAAAGGAAGAGCTTCTTTAAGAAAGCTCGCACAGAAACTCCCTCTCCAATAGGCTTTGCTTGAAGTGTCCCGGCCCCTCGGGCTCCTCCAGATAAGTGATAACCGGGCAGACTTTGCCATGTGTCTGCACTGATAGGGCACCATCGCGTGTCACATCATGCCACGTGACTTCAGCAGAGGCTCCCACCAGAAGAAACAGGGATTGAGTTAATGATTCTTAAGCAAAGTCTACATGAGCTCACTCTGAGACTTTCCACCCACTGTGGCAACTCCAGCGGCTGCAGCAGCATCCAAAGTCCTGGCTCAGGCTGGTGCACCCCCAGTGCCTGCTCCTCTGCCGATGCTGTCACTGGGCTACCTCCTCACAGCTTACAAGTCAAATTTGATGACATTTCAGGGTCTGGCATTTGTGGGCTACTTCCTTCCCCTTTTGAAACCACATGAGAGTAGTGAAGAGATAGCTGACCTGGTGCTGAGGCCACCCTGGCCCACACAGTACCACTGCACACCGGAACAAACTGTTCTTCCTGGGGAAGCATTCCTACTTTCCTTAAAGTGAACTGTTAAAGCAGTATAGTCGGGGTGTGTGGACAATACACACCAGCTTATCGCGTACCTAGCTCCACCAGTGAGAACGAGACTCAGGTTTTCATCCGAGGACTTCCGAAATGTCACTGCTTCTCTAGATAATGTCACGGAGAGGTGAAATACCCGAGAAGTGTCATAGGAAAAGGAAACACTCCTGCCCTGGAATGGGAGAGACAACCTCTGAGGACCATTCCCCTTCTCTCAACACACATCCCCACCACCAGATGAAAAGTAATCTAGGATCCTACCACCACTTCCACTCTGCCCTCCGCTAGGGCTTGTAAATTGTTGGAGGCAGCTGTGACGCAACGGCAGTGCCTCGCGTTACTGGATGTGACCAAACGCCTCGCAGGTTTCCAGCAGGAGCTACACTCGAGGCCAAAACTGCATCAGCCTGGATGACAGACTCCTGAGGGGAGTGCTGGGATTGCTCAGCTGCAGGAAGGGTGCAGTGAGCTGCTGCCACCTCTACACCAGACACTAAGTTCACATTTAATGTCGCTCTTCACAGGAAAAACAACTGGCTGCTCGCAGACATGACAAGTCCTTTCACAGGATATTAGGAATTACTAGGCACTCAACTGTCCTCTGCTCGTTCATCACTGCTGCATCGTGTGTGTTCCACTAAAATTAGGTAAAAAAACCACAGTTCTGACCCGGATGGAAGCCAGCTTTGTAAGACACCGATTCTCTTCAAATGCTTTCGACTTAGCTTTATGCTGTTTTTTTCTTCTGTACAATTTTCTGCTGTATCTATTCTATTTCAGTATTTCAGATTGACATTATTTTCTTCAGAGCTTCTAAGAGTGTTTTAGAAGACAGCCTTTCTAGAATACAGATAAAACTGCGGTTGCTGCAGGAAGATAAGACTGAGACAGGTGAAAAGCTCTGCACATTTAGTAAGCCTCCCTGTCTTTGTTTCTCAGTATTAATAAGGTAAATAAAATATAATTCCCTCCGAGTAAGCTTTAAGTTATTTACTTACAATTCACACAGCAAAATTAGCTTTAGTTTTGTAAAGCAAACACCCCAAAACTGGAAGGATTAGAAGCAATGCTTTTCATGGCACCCTAATGCAGCTCTCCGGGTCAGCCTCAGCAGGCACAGGGGAGTTTTTTCCCAAGCCTCCTGCACGTTAACGCTGCTGACAAACACCGGCCAGCATCCTACGTTCTTATTTTTCTCTGCTCTTTGGGGGTCTACACATCTTATCCCACTGCTCATTAGTTACAATCTCTGAGAAGTATGATTCCATTTTTAATTGGTACTTTTCTGTAGTAACCTTCATAATACTTATTTAATTGCATTCGTTTAGTTTTACAGCATCCCAGAGATGCAGCATTATTACTTTTTTTGCCTATGCAATAGAAAACTCAGGCCAGGAGATTAGCAATTGAAAATACGGGACTTTTTAGCAAGTGAAAATTTGGCTTTGCAGAGTTTCCCTCCATTTTTTACTTCTCTGGGTATTCAAAATATTGATTCCACAGGCTATGCTGGGGGGAAGGGAAGGGAAAGGAGAGAAAGCAGCCCTACGGACATGAGCTTCCATCAGTACACAGTCACAGCTCGCTCACAGATCAGAATAATTGTGCTAAGGCAAACAAACGAGACAAATCCTTCTCTAATTGACATATCCTAATAGACACAGCAAGTATGGGACACCCTTTGATCATGTCCGATGTGCTTCCTTCACCCATCCTGCCCCAAACCATTTTATGTACCACCCACTAAGAATTAAGCACCACAGTTCTCAGTCTCACACCCCATCCTGACACGGAAAAAGGTCCTTTCTCCCCAGGCCTCAACTCCGTCTCCTGAATTCCACCACACTTCTTTATTTTCCTGCACTTTTTACACTTTGTCTGCTGGGTGCAAAGCGGAAGAGTTCCCAGTTGTCCTAGCGAGATTAGAAAAGCCAGACTGGGACAGAGAACACCTTCTGCTCTGCACATTCCAGCTTACGGTGAAACGCATTCAGTACAGCGTCTCTGTTCCTTTTAACTGCAGAAGTCTACCCATTCTCAGTACGGACATTTCAACCTAATTCACAGGCTAATAACTTTGCCGAGATAAAATAAACTTCAACCTGAATAACAGAAGATGTACTGAGTGAAGGCCACCTGCCTCAGAGCCCTCTGGAAAGGGCCATGAGAATTTTTCTAAGAGAAGACAGCTAGAGTTTTTCCTCTAGAAGAGTGGGAACGCAGCATCAAGTTTAACTTCTTATAACAAAAGCTAATACACTTGCTAAAATTTCCACCAAAATTTTAAAAACCTTGCCACAAGTAATAATAGCATGGAACAAGAACCGAACAGTTAATGGGTACTGGAGAAGCACCAGTGACACAAAAACGACGCAGTGCCCACTAAACCGGTGGTTAAAAAAGAGCAAAATCAAATGTCTAGTTTTCCATCTATGATGCAAGATGGTAAATTCAATGCCTGCAAGTTTTCCTGTCAGGAAGAGTCAAGAGCCATTCAAATCAGAGTATTTTTAGTGCAGCTTAAGTATTTTTTTATCTCCACCAAAAAAAAAAAAAAAGAAAGAAAGGAAAAAAAAAGATAGCAAGAAAGGAAATCTGCAGTTTATTTGGACTTGGCTCTTCTGTAACGTGTCAACAGTTCTATCTGTATGATCTACCATGAATCATCTGACTCCAGTACTATGTCATCCTTCCTTGTATTAATTTGAGCATTTTCTTTTTATTGCGGGTTGTTTTTTTTTAAGTTACCTTTCTTCTGTTTACAAAGGAGCTGCAGTGAGAACAAAGGATACCTTAGGAGTCCATAAAGTGAGTTTTCCTGTGAAAATGATCGGTTTAATCACAGCCTTGGGTGACACGCACACAAGAAGCTCTTTTATACATCGAGGCACTGAAAGGAACTAACTGGCTAATCCAGGAGCGCACCCCTCTGGAATCTGCACAGGCACATCCCACACCAGCGCCTGCCACGCACGACATACCTATTTCCAGCAGCAGAGACTCTTCCACAGCCACCTCAGCCTTGGCTGAATTTATTTCTAGGCACGTACCACAGAAACCAGAATTTCTGAATAGAAATTCTGTCCCTCTCATAGGAGATGGGCGAAAGCAGCCAAAGCTTTCCCTGTTTCTAGAAAGCACCGATCCTTTCCCCAATGAGCAATCCCTTCTATTTTTGCCATTTAACAAGGTTTCTTTCCAGGCACTGCTTTGCCTCAGGTGTATTTATATTTTCTGACAACCTTCCAGGATTTAAAAGTCAAAGAAAAAGAACACAGCCATGTATTTAAGCATGAAATGCATCCTGAACAATTTGGTTACCTTCGAACGGGTGCACGAATAGGAGATCTGAGACTTCAGGGTGCCGAGAAAGAACAGAAATATATTTGTACTGAGAAACGTACATGGAATGCCCCAAAAGTTCTAAATATAGCGTATCTAGACATAAACAAGGGCATATAGACAAGAAACCTTTTTTCACCCGACAGACTCTCAGTATTGACCTGGTGAACACGTACCGAAGTAGAACAACATCCATAAATTTAGTTTGAATATAAGACTTGACTATTTTATTATAAAACGGGGTAAAACTGCTACTGCTGCAGAACTGCCCCCCAGAGGTATTGACAGCGTGAGCTGTAGATCCGTTTTTTCCCCTTCCCAACCTGCGCAAAGCAGCATCTTCCTCCTCATTCAGCAACCCCACCCAGGCGCGTTCCGGAGGTGCAGTGAGCACAGAGCTCACCCCTGAGGGACACGCACGTCTCTTCACCCCGGCACACAGCAGCGGGTCTGGCCCCTCCAACGTGACACGACAAACGCGGGACGCGGGCTCCCCGTGGCTTGTTTGTGTTGACAGCCACGCTTCTCAGCTGGGCAAGGAACGGCTTTAAGGCACCACGGAAGAATTTCTCTCTTAAAACCCACTGCATTTCAGATCACACCGCAAACGACACTGCCACTTGTAGTGGAATCTCAGCTACAGTGCATTATTGGAAGCACTTCTTTGAAAGGATTTTGCAGAGTATTTTAGACCTTCAGGGGGCCGTTCACAGCCATCAGTCCAGGAGCAGCCCATTTCCCGAGGAGACAGCTATAGAGTCTGACACAAGAAAGCCAAGTAAACCTCAAGACAGGGCCTAAGCCTGGCTTAGCACGTGCTGCCTTCAGCCACACAGACGGCACGCGGCGCTCTGGAGACTTTTCTGTTAGTACTTCCCATATTTACACTGCTGGTTTTGAACTTGAGCACTTTGGGTAGAGAAGCAGGCCAGCTCCTCAGGGAAGGCTCATCTGCTCACTCAGTACGGACAGCAGCAACGAGGAGGTGTCCCTCAGCTTTGGGAAGAGAGCAACTCGGGACCGCATCCGGAGGTTAATGTCAAATTACATTCCTGCAAAGCTGAAAGAAACTGGTAACAATAAAATACCTCGCTAGGAAGGGGAACCAGCACCCTTTACTCGGAAATTCCCTTGAAATACAAACATAAGAAAAAAAGAAATTCCTTATCAGAATTAAAAGTCAAAAAAACCTGCAAACAAACAATAAAAAACGAACAAAAACCACCCAAACCAAACACCTAGAATGTGCTTAAGCTCCATCCACCCTCAAGCACAAAGGCAATCTGCCTTGACTTGGCCTGACAGTTTCCTGCCACAGCAGCCGAGCCGCCCAAACTGAAACGCAAGCGCTGATGTTACCACGCACTGGAGTGCTTGCAACAACCGGAGGAGACAGCAGCGAGGCCAAAGGAAAACGCGTTTTTCAGTGAAACCCGCTTAGCAAAAGCGGTGACATTTTTAGTATGCTTGAAGCAGAGGATTTCAGTATCTACAGAACAGCGAGATATGAACAGAGAGGACATCTTTGTGTTACTGTAGAACCTTAAAATGCAACCATAACCTGGGTTACGTTCTCGGGATTTGCCCAGTGTGGGATGAAGACACGTAACGCACACACCGTAGGCCTGAATGTGATCACAAACCCATCGCCCGCTGCCCCGTACAAGCCCGAGGGCTTTTTCACGGTGGATGTGCGTGCCGCGCAGCGCTGAACCTCACACCAGGAGGTGTCCTTTCATCCCTTTCACACCCTTATGTGCATCGTATTTGCAATTCACCGTACAAACAACGATGGAAAGTTACTTGATATATCAAGCCAAAGCTACTGTACAAAAAAACAGAGAAGAAACCTGTGATCTGGAGTAGTAACCACGTGAGCACCTTCCAGGAGGAGAGAACAAATGCCCCTAATTTAACCTCTAGCTTTGACTGAGGGTCCCAGCATGGCTCTGAATGAACTCCTTCCAGCACTCCCCGGCCTGACCCGGCAGGCTGTCTGGGGCAGAGACCAAGTCACAGAGCAGGCAATGCCAAGAAAGGCTGCGGCGGGCCTCGGGGCACCTAAGGAGGGGTCAAGCACAGCATGTGCCGTTTGTATTTCCCCACAACTGATCGTGACTCCACTCTAGTGAAGGAAACGCTGGAAGTGGGGGGAGAGGACAGAAAGTGCTCTGCCTGTGAAACTGAAACACTTTACACACACGTCTTGCACGGAAATATTAACAAAGAACAAAACTTAACTTTGTAACCAACCAAAATGTTAAATACTAAGTTCAGACACCACCTCCCTCACAGGCCAGGAGGAGACCCAAACGTTCCGATGGGCTGAAAGTCACAGCACGAGCTTAAAAATTAATACGGTAATTGCTCGCCAGAGCCCTTCAGCACTATCGCGTTACTGCTGCTGTCGGTAAGAGCAACGCCAGAACATACAGCGTGTCACTGACACCCCGAGCTCCCTCAGAAACTTTTAAGCTTTCTCTTCGCAGTTTAGTATCCTATGACAGATCGGTGACGTGGTTTTACAGAGCACCTCACGCATCTTTCCCTTACTCCACTCGAGAGAAGGGATCTCCCTTTGTTTTTGTGAGGGATGGCGAAATTTTACACAGTGACAGTTTATGATGTCTACATTCCCACACGTGCTGGGACGCAAAGAAACTACAGCAGGGGCTCGGAGAGAAAGCTGCCGGCCCTGGCTGGAGCTGGCTGCCCGGTACGCCTGCGAACAGCGGTTGGGCACCTGCCGAGAGGCTGATGTGCCCACACCTCCAGTAACGCAGGGGGAAGGCATCTGGTGAATGACCATTTTCATTCTGTCTAATAAATACCCGTCCATTCTTTAAAAATGTATAACGCTAGACATTTTTTTTCCTCTTTCAATACATTCTGCAAACATCAAGAGCTCAGTATTCAAAACTGTCCTGAGAAACGCTATGATGAAGTATAAAGAAACCAAAACCGACCAAAAAAACCCCAAACAGCTGAGTTCTGTGGGACTGTCTACCACCTCCTCCTCTGACGGTACCCTAATTAACACCGCGATGGGATGCGCCTGATAAATTCTTTCTCGTAACAATGAGATTTAGTCTGAAGGAAAGCAACCAGCGGATGTGCACACACGACGTGCAGCCACAGCCCCGGCACACGCGTGACATCATTCTGCTGGAGGGAAAGGCACAGGGTTAAGCAGCGAATCTCCCGGCGCTATCGCAACCACCGCGTACAGGTACTCGGGAGCCACTTACATGCACTCGGTCACCACTCAACGGGAGGGAGAACGCCGTTCACACGGATTAACGTAGACGGGCCCTTGGCAAAAACTCGCGCAGTTAGAGCGCGCAGCCGGCGTGCGCCCGCTGACGGACACCCCGCGCTGCCCGCACCCGGAGGGGTGCCCGGGGACGGCACGGCCGCAGGTACCGCAGCTGACAGAAACGGCGGCAGCGCGGCGCCTATCGCGACCGGTCACATCTGGAGCCGACGGAGCCCAGCCGGTCACACCGGCGCTGGAAGCGGTCCCCGCAGGGCTGGCGGCGGCTCCGGGGGGCACCCCGCGGCGGGGGCGCGGGAGCCGCGCCCCGAAGCCGCCAGCACAGCCGGCAGCCAGGCGAGCGGAGGGGAGCAGGGGGATGTTTCCTCT
>JAAGNO010003971.1:34726-67373 GCA_033439905.1 Ceryle rudis | reverse complement strand
CTTCAAATACTTCTTTTTTTCCCCCATTTAAAATAAATAAATAAATAAATAAATAAATAAATAGATACCACAAGATTTGGATCAGGATTTTGAGGGGATAAGAATCAAGACAATGTTTTACTTCTTACTTCATTTTCTTGTATTATATCATTAAATGTTAGTAGCTTTTTCTGCGAAGCTTACAATGAACAAAAAAATTCCTTTTAATGAATAGTTTCAGATAGGTGACAAGTTACATTCCCTGTGCTTCAAAGGGAGTTGACAACTAATAATTATTTTTAGAAGGTGAAGTTAATTCAGCAGGAAAGAGCTATACTTCAAAACCATGTGTAATTTATTATATATTTTTTAGATTTGTTTGTTACTTATTCCCTCTGACTGCAGTTTATGTGGAATAAAGGAATACATACAATGCTTTCTAAATGAATGACTTTTTATTTGGTATTGATTGTAGATCCAACATCACGAATTAATAAAACAAAAAAAACCCCACTTATTTTAAACATTCTGACAGGCCCTTCAGACTCTATCTCTTGCTGCTGCCTACTTACTGTCCCTTTGATATGGAAACACTTAAAAATGTCTGAAATAGATTGACTGGGCCAAATCACTCCCTGGTGCAATTCCTTAGAGTATATCAGGGATTAATTTATTTTAGCACCATTTCGTCAGCATTATAAAAGCTCCATTCAGTCATTAGCCAGTTGATAAATTATTCAGGAGATTTTCTTCCATGTGGCCCACTAGGGACAAAGAAAATCCTTTTTCATTCGGTCATTGTCTTGTCTTTATTTTTGGTACTAATTTAAGAAAACACAAGTGATTAATAACATAGGCAGGCAGTTGCCGGTGGACCATCGCTCCTCTGTGTGCATGAGTAGGTGCAGCTAGAGACTGTCCCGTGTCCCACAGCAAACAAGCAGCTCGGGCCCGAGAGTCAGACAGCCTAGCATGTGCCCTCATTTACCAGCTCTGCCTCTCAGGAAAGTTTTTCCCCACGTAAGCCATGGACTAGCCCCACGGTGCCCAGCTGCTGTGCCTCTGACTGCTCGCTCAGCTCTGGCGGCCTCTTTGGAGCTGCCAAAGTGCTAATTAATCCCACTCCTTATGGGGAGCTCTGGTGAGCACAGATGTCTGCGGCAGCAAATCCACACATGCCAAAAGCGATAACTTTCTGTTACTACTGACAGAGGCCAGGGCTAAAGATGTGCAGTGCAAACAAAAATGAGGTTTGCATCATTGTGCATCCATCTGCTTAGCTACCCTCCAGCCTGTCTTTATACTTTTTTATCAGTACTTGTAATGAGATTTTTCTGTTATTGAGTTTGTGAAGTGATTGGGCACTAGACACTGAGCACTGTCCATTAAAAGCACTCAGACACACAGCTCTGAGTTCAGGTGACAAAGTCCCACATTGCTGATTCCTCGGCTTCCCAAACTCTACAAATACCCATATGCTCTCAGCACCAGTTTCTGTCTGCAATGTCCAACAGAAGTACCCACTGCCTGAAGCCTTAGCTTGTTGAAGCATTGTTACACATCCAGATGCTTTGGGGATTTCCCACCAGGACAATTATGACTGTTTCCTTGTTATGCATGTTCTGAGAATGGCCTCTGGGAATAGCCAGTGAACACAATGTACATAAGGGATAGAAGGAGAGGATGTTTTCCCCATTCCTCCCTCTGCAACCATCAGCTCTTGAATGACCACAGCAATCCGATAAATTGTGGGAGAGCTCAGCTAAAATCTCTCTTCCATGAGCTCTTTCAGAACAGGACATCAAAATGTGATCTCCCATTTAAGGGAGAAATGCCCCTCCCTCTTGTCTGCATCAAGTCTGTGGTGAACCACTATTAAAGTCTTGGCTGAATATTTTTTGTAGACATTTTTTAGATACAAATCAGAGGATAGGCAGGGACTGGGATCTCCCAGCTGAATGTCCTGAACATGGAGCTATGCGCTCATTGCCCTTCAATGTAACTCATTAACTGTACTAAGGATCTACCACCAGACCCTACCATGAGCATCTGAGACACAAAAGCAGGCGAGAAGGACAAAAATAATTCATCATAGCCCAAGAACAGTGGGATGAAAGTAGTTAAAGGTATTTTTCATTTTAATATCAAGAGAAAAACCATGGAGAACAACACTTAATTGTAATCACAGAGTTTTATCTGAATCGTTTAAAAGCAAATCTGTCATGTAAATTAATATTGAATTGTTAAAATAGAATCATACAATTTACCTTTCCTTAGTTCTGTTGTTTCATGATGTCTCTAAAAAGTGATGGAAAGTTTTCCATCTTCCTAGCAGAAATGTTGGGAAACTGATCCATAGAAAATGGGAAAAGATCAAAACTATTCCTGAGTTCAGAAGTGCAGCAACTTGTAGCTCCAACATAACCATCCAGCTGCCATTTTTAGAAGAGTTCTTACAAAATGTGGGGAAGAATTACAGAAGTTTCTAGAAGGAAGTATGAGCTGTACTGAAATTGTTTTTTTATAAAATGTCATTATTTTTATCCTTACTTGAATTGTGTCATTCTTTTCATATACTCTCACCGCAAGATGAATACTTGGCCCATTCTCTATTATAGGGGAAGAATAAGCAAAGCTAACATGTAGGATACATATGTCATACCAGTTTGGGCTCATTGCATCAGGGCCCAAAAGATAATGCCTAGCTCTGCAGCAAAATACTTGCTGCTCTGTCACGCGGGTGAAGCTAATTCATATTAGGAGATAGCGTTACACACTCATAAAGCCAATAACCATGCCAAAGCTTTGATGCGTTATATAAAAACTCAGTATCAGTTTCACTCCCCTTCACTTCTGCCTCACTTTAAAAATTCCCCACTCAGATCTGTTATTTCCAGTCCAATCCAACACAAATTCTTCTCAATGTAAGCAAGCAGAGAACACGGTCCTCTCCAAAACCAGATGATATTTAAATTAGCTTCATCTATTTGCTTATTTAAAGCAGTGTGACAGCAGGGATAGTGGAGCTCCACCTTGATGGTATAATAAACATGAACTTAGTGGTATGTGCAGGGGATTGATTTATGCTGTTGACAGATTCTAGGCTTCAACAATGAATGTGTTAGGGGGATGTAAATGCAAATGGCCACATGGTTTCCTGAAGACATGACTGCTCCTATGGTCTTACACTAATCACTTCCACATTTAACTAGTATTTTCCTCTGCGTAAGCTCCTGGTTTTCACAGGAAGGTTATGACCATCCAAGATAAATGCATTTATTCACCAGATCAAATGTTTTGAAATAATATGCACCGTTTAAAAATAAATAAATAAATAAATAATAACAAACAAAAACCCAACCCAAACAACAACAACAAAAAAAACCAAAACAAAACAAACCCCCAAAACCAAACAAAAATTTGAAATTTTCACTTTCAGAAATATCCCTTGAAGGTACCTTCTCATACATGTCTGACCACAACCCTGACTAAATGAAGAAGGACATAGGGTAAAGATCAGTATAAGAAATGTCAGACTCCATTTCCTATGTTGATATAGATACATTTATACTCTTTTTTTTATCATCTCCAAAAAGCTTCAGTCAGAAGCACACATCTGTGAGGAACATCTACATTTGTGCCAAAAGGTAGCATTGGTTTTCCCCTTTGTTTCACCAGCCCTTGTCTCCCTCCTCTTCTCAAGAACCACAGAGCAACCTCTAGTGCCCACTCTCAGACTGACTTCCAGAGTGTGGGTGTTACATTGCTGGCTTGCAATGTGACAAAAAAGTCCCAGAGATGTTGGTACCTTTCTCTAGAATTCTTGCCTTGCTTAAAACAAAACAGTTCTAGAAAACCTGTTAAAAATAGGAAGAGGGGAAATCCTGATGCCTTGGCATTATAATTGCCCATTGAAATATGACTCATTTTTTATCAAGGTAGCACAGGTGTAGCCATGCTGACAGCATGATGGGAAGCACTTGGCTCCTCCAGCTTCCAAGATGATCTTAACACATCCACTTCACAGAGTGCTGCATGCTGCAGCACACAGCTCCTTCCCAAAGCCTGTGTCACGCAAGCAGGCTCTAGCATGGCTGGCCTTTTGAGGAAGGAAATGACCTTGCCCATGAGGGGGCAAGGCCACAGACAAACCAGCAGCTACAGCTTTGCAGAGGAAGTACTGAGTACGCAACTGATGTTACTTTTTCTCTTGATTCTTTCACTAAAGGAAACAAGAGCCAGACAAATTTAGAGGAATAACTTGGCCTGCAGAAAAGTAATTCTTACAGTTCAAGCCTCTGCCACAGCTTCTGACAACTTAAATGAAATTATAAACACAAGGGGCTTGACCTTGCTTGTAACTGGTGTATGGTATTGTGAGGAAAAAAGTATAATGGAAGGAAAGACAGAACTGTCCATCTGAGTCCAGCTTTAGCAGGCAACAAATACATATACCTGCTAGATGATGCCAGACTGAAAGAGGTGCCCACAGTTTCAAATATAAGCTTATTTCCTTATCTCTGTATTCAGGCAGCCTCACCTCTCACCCTGTCCTCTTCCCTTGTACTCTGAAGTGAGAAAATGCAAATGTGAGGCTTTTCCCACTTTCTCTGTGCAATCATTAGTCAAATCAGAGTTACAGATTTGTTGTTTGCTCAAGCTCTGCTCAGGAGCATTGCATTGTCAAAATGTAAAACACATCCTGGGCTCTGTTTGCCCTTGCTCTCGAAACCATTGGTGTTATTTTCAGCTTTCCCCTAGAGGCATTTAAGCTACCATAAGCTTTTCTTTTGTAGTGAAACAAAGACAGAAAGAGATTTAATGCCGGGACTCCAGAAAGTGGAGACTTAAAGAAAGAGCAAAACTCACAACTTTCACAAAACCCTTGATAAGCCTGAGAATGCTGTGTATCATGCAATAGCCTTGCAGTCTCTGCTGAGTTACCGTGTAAAGACTCACAAAAGAAAAAAGTTGGTTTAGCAATATCCATATTACAAAAAGCCAACCTTGCAGAGCAAAACAGGAAGCCAGCTCTCTGCTCTCTGCACCAGCTACCTGACTCATGGCAATGAAACCGCTGGTAAAGTGCTGTTCAACATGCAGTCAGTGAATATCCTCTCACAAAAAGAAGTATTGATGACCCCCCCAAAAATCACTGGTTTTTGTTTTTGTTTTTGTTTTTTTTCCATTACATCTTGGTTTTATTATTTGGGACAGATTTACTTTCAAAGATTTTTATGGACTATGGGCAAGTCTATTAAATCATTGCTTTACACCTCCGAGTTCTTACATAAACCTGAAACCTCACAATGTTCTCAAAGCATGCTTTATCTCTCTGGTTTTGAGAGAGGGAAGTAAGTCAGGTTGCCCCAGCCAAGTCCAGGAGTCAATATCCGAGTCATGATTAGGACCATGTACCTCATCGTTTTGCTCAGCCCCAGGCAGGGATGGTCATTGTTGGATAGTCATCCATCTTGGCAGGCTGCTGGGAAGGTGCAGTTCTCTGTGCAACTGGGAGAAGAGTTCTAGGTTACCAACAGTTAAACTAAAATCAAACTTAGAACCCAAATGGAGGGTAAAATTTCAATTTTATTAATCTCAGCTGTTTCTGAAAGACAACATCAACCTGGTGATAACATATAACACAAATTTGGCCACCTTAATAATGCCAAAATTACTGATAGCTTGGTCAGCTTTAGAATTTAAGGGACTGTTGTTTGCGCAAACTCTGCTCAGAAGTGTTTTGCTGTCAGAAGTTGGAAAATATCCTACAAACCAAAGCTTCAGACACTGTGTTCATTTGCCCAGAGCTCAGTCTTGGACACTCTTTTTATGACCCATCTTTTCAAGGCAGTATATGCATCGTTCTGCCTGGAAAGCAAAGCAGAGCCACAGAGGGCTGAGAGCTGTTCAGTGTCAGAAGGGCAAGAAGTCAGTATTAGAACAACTGAATCATACCCACTATGCTTGGGTGATCAAATTGAAACAGCCAGAAGGGCTGTTATCCTACCAGAAGCTCTTTATAACAGGAAGGAAAGATGAATAAAGCACATCACTTTAGATTCCATTTAGCTTTAGTGTTTCTTCTTCTAACTCCAACGGCCCAATCAACACTCAAAACTGTGCATTCAGCTATTGTTACTATTGCAAAGTATCAAAGTAGTAAGTAAATGCTTTGTATTAAGACTTCATAGTCTAATAATTCTTTGTAAAAAAAGAAATAAATCCTCCTTTACTAGCACACTGCATTCAGCTTAAATTGCATTCCTCTTAACTCTCTTTCACTGCATTGTAGCATAACTGTGGAAAAGGCTGTAATACACCTCTCAGTATTTCAGCTTCTCACCATCCTTGCTGTAAATTTCCATGTAGACAACACGGACCCCAGCACACTGAGCACTGTGTTTTAAAAAATATCACAAGCTCACAGAAGAAGTTGCGTAAGCTCCTGAAGGAAGAAATTAGTTGAATGCCTGTGCCTACTGGGCAACGATTTCCAAAGCTTTTTCATTTTATTTATGGCATCATCATCCAGCTTCAGCAATTAATTACCTTACTCAGTATGATGCAGATGCTATGATTTAGCAACTATTCATTTATATTCTGGTCACAGGGTAGAAACCCAAAACAGGTACCCTGGGAGAGACCAAGATTCCTGACCTTAACTGTAGGTGGCATTCTTCATCTGTTCATTTGTGTTATTGCTCAAGAAGCAGAGACAAATGAGTAATTTTCATGAACCTTTGATTAATGTTATCAATTCTCTCCTAAGTTTAATTAAATTGTACTTTTAGTTGGAAGGAATGTGGGTTCATAAAATAAGAAGTTGCATAACTATGTTACCTGGAAAGATGAAAACAATTTTCTGCTGTTCTTGACGTAGAAGCTGAGGAAATGACATGTGTTTGAGTGATCTGGAGTGTTTCCAAAGAAATTCCATTGTCATGTGCTATGAAGAAGAAAAAATTGTAATGTTCAAAGGTTTATGCATAGTCTAAAGACTATTTTCAATTACCTTGCAGCAAGAGTGAGTAAATCCAACTACATTTTAAATTATCAGTGTCATCTCTAGAGAAATCTCAAATAATTTCCTTGAGTAGAGGGTTTTTGGCATGCCCAGAATTTCTCATGTGTACTTTGTTATCTGAGACAACTCTGAACTGTTCCAGCAGCTTTAGAAAGGTTACAAGGAAAAAAAGAGAGGAAATTTTCTTCTTCAACTTAGAAAAATACATGGCGAGCTTGAAAAAGAGAACTAATCATGCTCAGCTAGAGCCAGACTGAACTACAAGCAAGCAAGTTATCTTTGAGTATCTCATGCAGCTCTGAGTATATTTTGCTCTCTAAGCTTTTCCAGCACTGATCCTCCTTCTGATGTAATGCCATCAGTGGTATCAGATTATGTGCATCCTTCATTATGTGGGCAAACAGCCACAGAGAAGTAGAATAAGGACACAGGGTTCATCTACACTTGTGACCTGGGAGGGTAGACAGCGTCTAATTCTGTAAATAAATATTCCAAATGAAAATGCAGTTCAATTAAATTATTCATTTCCTTTCTCAGCTTAATCAAAGATTAAACTACAATAAGTACATACTTGTGCCAGATAACTGAAAACAGATGGCTGAGATTCATTTTGTTCATCAGAGAAATTGGTAGGTCAGAGGCACTGGTCCCTCAAATAGTAGGCTTGCTTTCTTTAAAAAAATGCCAAACCTTAATTTATGTGTGACTCATTTACTTTTAATATTTTTTATTTGTCATGACAGTGAGGTACAGTCAAAATTCTTAAATGACCTGTTTATCCACTTAACTGAGAGGATGGCAGGAAACATTTCACAGGACTGTATTAATGTTTCCACATTTTTTCTGTGTGAAATGTGTTATCAAAATATTAATTACAGCCTCCTACATGACCAAGTTAAAATATTTTAGTCTTATCTAAGAGGCAACACTCAGATAAAGACTTAATCAAATATTCTGGAAAGTTTAATTTTTTCAATGGCAGTTTGGGGCCCAGTGCAAACAAAACAAAAAGCTGCAGATCTGATACTATATTTTACTAGTTCTAAATATTAATGCTTTCTATTTCTACAGCACTTATCAGCACACCTGAAAAAATATGAATTCTTCACTGCTTACCAAAGTTTAGCTGGATGGAAGTGCTGTTGTATTTCCTTTGCAGAAAAATAGTGATTGAAAGATAAAAATGATTTGGCAAGACACTTTCTGGAAGTCATGCCTAGATTTTACTTTATGTTGTGTGGATTTCCTGAAGATCGTGAAGACAGACTAAGTGAACTGTACTTATCCCTTTCCCCTGTCTCCCATCATCACTGCCTAGGTCAATGTGCCTTTATTGACAAGTGACAGAGAACATGAGATGAGTTTTGACTTTCCCATTCACAGTGTTGCTAGTCTCAGTCTTATCCGATAAGAGCAGAAATACAGATCAGTCACCACAAGCAAACTGTGAAAGCTATGAAAATCCTGTGTTATGCTGGAATTTGCACTTAGATGCAGGGTGTTTTTTTTCCTGGTCGAGAATAAATGAAAAGGTACTACTGTGCTTTACTATTTAGTACAATTACTTTACTGTTTAAGTAATTTACTATTTATTACAATTAAACATGCACAGAATGATGTGTTAGAATCTGAGAAAAGAACATTAATTTATTGGTTTACCTGTTTCTTCATCTGCTAAGTAATGTGTGGTTGTATGAAAATGTAAGAGATCTGCCCATCAGGCCCAAGCTTCAGTGGATGTCCCAAAGGAACTACATACACTGGCACCAGGGGAAGGGCCGGGCTGCTGTCTCTGGGAGGTACTGTGGAAGTACAGTGTAAGTCTAAAGCCTAATGAAACCAGTCATAATTTTGCTATTGATTACCACAAAATGGCAAAATATTTCACAGAGCTCACTGCTATATCAACAGGTTTTTAGATCATTTTTCTATAACAGATGGGTAGAAAATGCATTACTAAAGCTGGATGTGTACACCTGTTAATATATTACAGTGCAAAAGCTGACCAGGTCAAAGCTCCAAACTACAACATGGTTCCTAAAGAAGTCAAACATAAAACTAAATTGTGCAGCCCATTCTGTCTAAGCTCATGGATGGTTTAAATCTCAGCCTTACTTACTTGAGTTTTGGAAAGGGTCAGCATAACAAGTTCTTGAGTTTTGGCCTTTTGCTTTTCAAATTACACCAGTGTTAATGAGGTTCTTCAGTAGCACAGCTGATAAAGATGAACAGCCATATTCTGCCTGAGGAAGCACACCAAGGGTATATAAAATCATCCTCTAGTATGTTTTACAGCTCCCTTTATGTTCTCAGATCTGGGAAATATGTTTCACAGTGACAGTTTAACTAGAGTACCGTGAGCTGAGGCACGCAACAGGTTTCTGGGTTTCATTTTGGGCAGAGACAAAAACCATAAAACAGCTTTGGGTTTTGCAAACATTATCTCTTTTGGTATTAACTCAGTCCTACAACTCAGGCTGTTTCAGATATACATGTCTTTGCACAGATCTCTGGAGGCAAGCAGCAGGTGAATGACTCCCTCACAAGCATGCTGCCATGCAGAGACAGCAAATTTTAAATACACATTCATACATTCTATAGTGCAATTTTTTTATTGCTTCAGTGACGATGCACCCAAGGTGGTGCTCCAGATTATATCATGCATGTTACAAATGCAGCAAAACTGAAGTTAGCAGCATTGCAGCCATGTTGCTTACCTGGGATCATAGGCAAAAGTATCTTTAGCGGGCGACTTTGCAGCTATTTGGACTCTTAACAGATTTAAAACTGCTCAGGTATCTTTCCCATGAACTGTTACAAGGTCAAACTTATGTTCACATAAATACAAACAAGACCAAGGCAAAATCCAGCATTACTGGGTATAGTTAAACCCCACCTCAGTCATATCCCTTCAGGTTATGGTGATGGATTCTCCAGGATAGTCAAATGTTTGTAAAACATGTTAGGGCAGCTGCACTTCATGTTCTGTGCCATGGCATCTGATTCTCACAGGTGGCTGTAAGAATTAGGTTCACAAATCCCTTTTCTCAGGTTTAATAAAGGAATGTAGCTAAACCGAAGTTCACCATATAATCTGGAGAGAAACAGTCAGAGGAGAAATCCTGATCACATTATGGAACTAATAATCAGAAGCTTCAGTTGACCCACCTGGATCACATCTTTGCAAATCTTGAAGCCATTTTTCCAAATCAAATTCATTTAGTGCTTTGGAAGAGTGCCTTGGAAAAATAAAGTCCATGATTCCTCTCGTATCATGTGGACAGTGCGTAGGCATATTTTCCCATACCATAAGAACAGATAGCACATTTTCCCACTCCCCTAGAAACTTGAGTTAATGTAGAATGACTAATGGATCTGTTTGGACTGTCAAAATGCTCGTTGTAAACTCAATGCATCATTTAGCCTAAGTACATCGCAGCAAAGGACACAGTCCAAGGAACACAGTTTCTTTTCCCTTGATTAATAAAGGCTTGGAAATCATGCTTAAGAGCTTTCTGTGGTCCCTCAAGGTCAAGAAAAAGATGCAATACTTAGGAATTAGAAGTGCTTCGCTCTGAGGCATTAAGCAGTACTTTAGCTCACCCTACATTGCTCAATAATTTACTTTAAAAACTTCCATGTGGCTTCATCTACCCTTCCCCTCTCTCTCTGCAATGTTTTTTCTTTTGTTTTGGTTTGGTTTTTTTACTTCCCAGCAGGATGAAGAGTACAGACTCTACGGCTGCCCACTTAGTCTGCGTGCCATAGGCAGTGGTAGTTTGGCAGAGCTGTTGCAGGGAATCATACACTTCATTCTTCTCTAAAGTTTCCGCTTCATGGGAAATATTGTGCAGACCCCTGACAGAAATTAGGGCAACAACCCAAATTTATTCGTGTTTTATGTATGATTTCTTGAGTTTGGAATTTGCCACTAGATAATGCGTGCTGACTTCACAAGGTTGCTATAAAACATGAGGAAAGGTTGGGTTTTGTAGGAACGACAAGGTCAAGTTTTGTAGGAGCTACATGCAGCATCAGCAAACATTCTTCTTACAACCTCCTCCTCAGCCATTTATTTCCAAAATAAACTGCAGTGATGTGTTGGTACTTAAACAATCATTCTCCTGGCTCACCAGGGCTAATAAACTTTCTAACGCACAAGGAACAGGAGGTGTTCAGGCAAAATCTATCAGTGTTTTCTGTCATAACACTGCTGAATAACAGCAAAAAGAAAGAAAATATTTATGAAGACAGATTACAAAACCAATGAGTACCACTCAGGACCAACCCAACTGATGCAGGAGACAAAAGATGGAGCAAGGAACAGTATTCATGACTCTTGGGGACACAGCGCTGTACTCAACAGCACTGGCTAGAAGGTGAAAGCCCACTCAGCAAGCTTGAAAACTTATCCCTATGACCCATCTCAGTGGTGAACAGGACAGTTGCAGAATACAAAATATGATACCTTCCTTACGCTGCTTCTGTATGTTGGTTTTCCATAACATCTTATATACAAGTTATTAATATAAAAAGTTTGAAGAACTTGGCTATAAATTCTTTCAAATGTTTTCTTCAAACAGCAGGAGGCTAAAAGTACTATTTTCTCTCCTGAGCCAAAAAAAAACCCCAAAAAGCCTTTGAACAGCTTATATAATATGCAGCACTGAATGTCTTGATTAATGAAATCCCAAGGGATATGGAATAGAGCTTGTATCACAGGAGCAATTCTAAGGCCCAGAAGACCATTATTTTGTAAAAATTACTATGGAAATGCAGGCTTTCATTGCAGCATGTTCATTTCCTAATGAACATTTAATTTCTTAATGAGTATTTCTGGAATCACTGGACTAGTCTAATATTTGTTAGTCAGCTCAGGAATGTGAGATTGATACAGGAGGGAAAGTATGTTTCTAAATGATAGAAGGGCCTTGTTCATCTATCTCATGATCCAATCTGAACGCATCAGGATAACATTTATGTCTATAAAGGAAGGTGCTTGGAGCACTAGAAAAAAGGTGAATATCAGGTTGAGGTTTGTCAACACAGCAAAGTAAAATCATGTATTTCAAGTACTCTGAATGAAGAAAAGACCTGTGTATCTCAGTTACCTTCTGTTCATCAATAGAAGAATAAAAATTTTAAAAATGAGGAAAGTGCTTTCACTACAGTAATGAATTTGAATACTGATTGACAATAGCTCCAGTACCTTTTTACTGCTCCTTTAGTAATTGTCAGTTTAAAAAGAAATTCTGACCATGTTTTTGTGGTTAGAATAACAAACAGCTATAACGGAGACATCATAAGAAAAATAAATGTAAATAAATACATCAATTTAACATTATAACTGTTCACTTCTATTTCCAGTATTCCTCTCTTGAAGGCTACAGTTACCTAATTATATACAACTGAATGAGAAGTAAACTAGAGGCAGATAGTCTTTATGTGAACAAAAAACATTGTTAACTTTGTCCAAAAATAATAAGGATTGGCAATGGCACAAAATCACGACCAAGGTAAGGAGAGCAAACTGAAATACTCAGAAGTAAATGAAGCTTTAGAGAAAGTATGCAGCAGAAAAGAGTATCAGAACAAAACATTCAGGAAAAAATGCAGTAAAGGGATATAGCTAAAACAAAAGAGAAAGAAAAAGATAAGCAAGGAAAATGCTTTTTAAAAATAACAGAGCATGAAATATAATATTCCACCTTTGTTGCAAACAAATCCAGTGTCTACTTCTTTTATGTGTGGAAGGGGTAAACACTGGCAAAACACACAGGCTTCCAAACAGCATTTCCAACATAAATACCACCAGGAAAGAAGCTGTGAGTAGCGCTTGCCCTGTAGTTAATTCTGTTCTGACTTCTACAGGCACAAAACACTGTGCACATTGTTCAGTAATGCTATACCTGAACAATGTGCATCACAGAAAATGCTGCTGGTGTAGTCTCAGTGTATGTGGAGAGTTGCTCATCAAAATGAGTGGTACGCCCAACACAGGGCTCCTCTGTGGTGCCCTGCAGGGCACTGGATGCAAACCCATGGGCCCTCTCATTGCTGCTCATTAAGCTGTTCAGATAGGATACCTTTTAAATTTGTCATTTCATCTTTGACAAGCAGAAAACCTACACTGCATCATATCTTACACTGGTGTCCCTCCACACTTAAGGATAATATTTTATCTGCACTCTCAACAGCTGGAACTGTGCTCAGATCTGTGCTTGCTAGCTGCATGCCCCATTTCTCTAGCATCCATCCACACGTGGTTACAACAAACTGTCTGTGATTTAGCTTCCCTACTGATTTCAATGCTTTATCATAAAATACCAGAATGTGAGAAACATTGGGAAACGTGAGGAATATAAGCAGGCCTTTCAGAGGTCAGTTACAAGTGGCATGGTTGCTGAAGTTGATGGACCACATGGAAAACCTGTCCATTGGGGCACAGCTACCATCATCTGCTAGGAGTGGACATGTCACTTTCAGAAGCCTTTCTGGCTCTGTAACTCTCCTTTTGTTCGGTGACTTCAACCCCTTGCTAAGGAAGAAGACAGAGGGTGAACAAGTTATTCATAATAGTTCATAGTCTCTGCATAGAATCCAGAATGTATGCCTGACATACCATATATCTGCTTTTCCTGAGGCTGGCTTTATTTGATGCTGACATCAGTTTATGTGCTCTCACCTTGATGTGTGAGACCATGTCTCTGCAGCTGAAGAAGACCCAGCTTGAGATAGTCCTCAATAAACCTTCCATGCTTGGTGCCAAGTCTGTCCAGCAGTGCCCATGAGACAGTCCATGCCTACCAGTACTGTTGGGACAAGATTAAGTAAATACAAGTTTGCTTTGGGCTTAGAATCTTACCAAACCTGGATAAAAGCCATGTTTCCTTTCCCTTTCTGAAGAATTGCTATGGCTCCTCCACACCCTTAAGACACTCAAGAATTAAAATTATTTGGGGAAGAAAAGATGAAATGCTTTTGTATCATGTTTTCCTTGATTTAAAGAAAACCTCACATGTCATGGCTTTGCCTTGAATTTTCTTCCTTTGATGTAGAAAAGAAAGGTAACATCATGCTTGAAATCTTTTAATGGATGAATGTAATATATACTGAATCTGTGTCAGGAACAAACATTTCTCCACTTCTTTCATGCCTCACCAATTAGTTCTGCAATGAAATGACAGCACTGTCCTTATTAAAATTTCCAAGTTTGTGGCACGGACTTTTTTACAACTAAAAGTGTGAGTTTCAATAAACATATCTTGACCTGATCACTTTCTCATATATTTAAAAAGGTAGTCTGTGAAGATACTCACTGAACAAAAAACTCGTAGCGAGCCATGGATCTCTCAAAGCCATTTTACCCATAGTCTAGCATCCGAAAATTAGACCAAACTAGGAAACACATACAAGAGGTATGTAAGTAGTAAGTACAACTCACTGTAAGGACCTTTCAAGGGTCACATAGTGCTCAGTATTTTCTTACTCAAGAAGCAATGTTCATCTGTCTCAGCTCTTGCAATGAGGTAGCAAATTTCTGTTGACAACCATGAATGCACTTGCAAGTCTGATGTCCCTGAAGTCCAAGTCTTGACTCCACAAGACTGATTTCCCATGTCACAAGAAAATCAAGTAGTTATTTGCCGTTCAATGTATGAAGGCAGGTGTTAGAATTTTTTAAAAATGCAAATGCATTATTAAGTAGCATAAAAGTATGAAGAAAAAGCAGATAACAGCAGGTGTTTCAACGAATCACAGAAATAAAGTTCAGCTAATGTTTAAAACGTTATGCAATCATTGCACACTAACTGCCTTTTAAATCAGAAAACTAGGGAGTAGGGTATACTGCAGTTTTCATCTGAGTAGACAGACACCAGTGATTTGTATGGTGGAGAAGACAAACAGAAAGCCTATCTCAGGAGACAACTAGCCAGCCTGTTACTAAATAAAAGTATTGGCAACACTTTTCCCAGCATGGTAGAATTATTATCTTGGTTTTCCTATCTCCTATCTCAAGAGTGAACAACAGGTAACAAGAATGACATTTTTAAAACTCTCCAATGCTAATGTTTTGAACATGTGAAACTTCTGAATGTTAGAATTAAAATGCATAGATGGTCTTAGGTGTAAAAATAGAGCAGAAAAATTAATGCATAACACACTATGCAGGCTCTGGGCAATTTTAGGAGAAGGGACATCAAGAACACTAACTTTCTTTCATTTATCCTAAAACATATGAACAACATTTCATGATTTTTTGCTCCGCTTACATAGTGTTGTTTTCTTTTAGTATTTTTGTTTTCTTTTTGTACTTTAACATTTCATTCATTAATAGGTAATGATTCTGCCTTTTTTTTTTTTTTTTTAAAGCAAAGGCAATGTAGACCATCATAAAAATAAGACCTATTTGAAAAGAAATGTAGGCTGGTTTCAGTCAGAAACTCAAGAGGGTGAGTAATGGTCTCCAGGTAGCAAATGCCAAATATTTCTGCCTTCCCTCCCTGAAAAGTTAGCTGTTGCTTCTTTCTCCTTTTTAAGTACTCTGACAATATGAACTTAAAACAGTGAAAATGCAGAGTAAATACTCCTGAGAGTACTTGACAGAAAAACAAGTCGTGTCTGGAATGAAAGCTTAAAAAGACGGGTTTTTTTAATGAGATTTTGTGAAAAGTTTGCTGGTATAAGCCAATGATTCAGTAGCATTTTCAAGGAAATCCTTTCTCTACAATGGATACTTTGTGGTGCCAATAGACAGATCCAAAATTGCATTGTGACTCATTCATAAAGCATTCAAACATTTTTATTTTCTTCAAATGTCTGGAGTTTAAATCATCCAAATCTCCAACCAAAGAAGCAACAAGCAGGCACTGTCTCCTTTCAGATGGGGTGTTTTGGGAAGAGGCTATGCCTTTTGCTGGCCAGTGTGGACACATGTGGCACTCAGAGGTCAGTAACAGCAGTCAGTGGCGTTTGCAATATCCCAGGCACTAAGGGGCCACTTACCAACTTGTCTCTAAAGACTTTTACCTCTAATAGAGCCTTTCAAAGAGCAAAAGTACTTTGGCTGTGGTAAGGTATGCCTTCATCATAATGACTTTGTACAAGCTATGTACTGTCAAATTTAATCTGTTTAGACAAGTTCTCATCTGATTCACAGCTCAAGTAATATACCCTGATAAGGTTTTCATGGAGTTTCATTAATTTCCTGTGTTGCTTCTATTCAAGTATTGCTGATGTAAAATTTTTCAGATGAACACAGGAACAGAAAAGATCTTCACTGACATTGACAAAACTCCCCTAGCTTTCAAATTGCTTTCAAAAGCAATATTATTCTCCAATACACTGTATATTCTAGAAAGCATCAATAATGAGTTCACAAAGGGGTTAAAGAATTAGTGCACAGATATTTTAAGTCATTGTTCACATATGAAATAATATGAGGATTTTTTAAATTCCTGCGAATATCTATCTCATGTGGGTTTTTTTCTTATTTTGATTATCTGCTGCACTGTTCATTACTGAGCACTTTTTGCTTGTGAGTAATAGAAAATAGAGCTGGAGAAGGTTAGTTTTGGTGGTTTCTCCCCTTTTCTTTATCCGAGAGTGATTGTGTTTTGATCATAAATTTAAGTAATTACTGCATATAATGAATTTAAACAGATATGAGAAGTACTACACGGGGCAGCAGATCAAAAATTTTGCCTTTTCAATCAAATGCAAACTGTACTATGCCATTTGCTGATCAGGAACAAGTGTTCATGTCAAAGGATAAAACTACTCGGCCCACACAGTTTGAACCAAATCAGGATTGAAGTGGCTGGTAGAGTTATTAATGGCACGTAGTTAACCAGTAATCACTGAACTGTAGACACAGGATCAATATTGATAATAAAACAGATACACCCCAGTACCAGGCATTTATGAAATGTTAATAAACACCTAAAAATTTCTAAACACTTTTCTAGCACAGTTGTGGTTACTGCAGTTTCTACCCCAAGGTCTCACTACCAGCTGCAAATCTTCATGCTTCTTTATAGACCATCCACCTGCTGAAAAAACTTATAATAACTATTAGTAATCAAGAACTGTGAAAAATCTAGGCTTTTACTTACAAGCCAAGCAAATTAACTAAGTTGTTACAATTTATTCACGCAGCTGTCACTGAAATGAAATATAACACCACAAATTTAAGACTCTGATCCTACAGGCTCCTAGAAGCCCCTGTAGGACTACCTAAATTTACCACAGGAGCAGTTCCATTCATAGCATTACAGAATTGTCATAGTTGGAAAAGAAATCTAAGATCACTGTTTCCAACCATCAAAAAAAACCCCAAACTGAACTAACGAATGAACAAAACTGAAAACCAACCAACCAACCCCCCCACAAAAAGAAAAAAACACCAAACAAACAAGCAAATGAAAACCAAACCAAACACATAAAAAACACCTCACTATCCTATGCCTGTCCTGAAGTATCTCATCTACACTTTTTTTGATAACATCCAGGGATGGTGACTCCACCACGTCACTGGGCAGCCCATTACAGCACCTGACTACTCCTTCAGTAAAGAAATTCTTCTTAATATCTAAACTAAACCTAATCGTGGTGCAACTTCAGGCCATCTCCTCCAGTCCTGTCATTATTTACTTGAGAGAAGAGACTGCATCCACCTCACTACAACCTCCTTTCAGGTAGCTGTAGAGAGTGATGAGGCCTCCCCTCAGCCTCCTCTTCTCCAGACTAAACAATCCCAGTTCCTCAGCCTCTCCTCACACCACTTGTTCTCTAGACCCCTTACCAGGTTGGTTGCCCTTCTCTAAACTCGGTCCAGCAACTCAATGTCTTTCTTGCGGTGAGGGGCCCAGAACTGAACACAGTACTTGAGGTGTGGCCCCACCAGTGCCGGGTACAGGGGCACCATCACTTCTGCTGGCCACACTGTTTCTGATACAGACCAGGATGCCACTGGCCTTCTTGGCCATCTGAGCACACAGCTGGCTCATGTTCAGTTGGATGTCGACCAGCACCCCCAGGTCCCTTTCCACCAGGCAACTTTCCAGCCACTCCTCCCCAAGCCTGTAGCGTTGCCTGGGGTTTTTGTGACTGAAATGCAGGACCCAGCACTTGGCCTTGTTAAACCTCATACAGACCAGTTGGTCTCAGCCCATTGATCCAGCCTGTCCAGATCGCTGTGCAGAGCCTTCCTACCTTCAAGCAGATCAACACTCCCACCCAGTTTGGTGTCATCTGCAAACTTGCTGAGGAGACACTCAATCCCCTCATCTAGATCATTGATAAAGATATTGAACAACACCATCCCCTAAACTGAGCCCTGGGAGGTACCGCTGGTGACCATCTGCCAACTGGGTTTAACTGTATTTACTACAACTCTCTGGGCCCAGCTGGACAGACGGTTTTTAACCCAGCAAAGAGTACACCTGTCTATGCCATGAGCCACCAGCTTCTCTAGGAGAATGCTGTGGAATTCAGTCACTGGCACAAACAGAATAATGAGAGTAAAACAAATTTATCAATGTATGCTAGGTCGATACTTTATGTCTTAAAAGTTGGTATATTGAAACAATGGCATTCAACAGGTTCATTTAAACTTGTTGATTACTTTGACTAATGATAATTCAACTTTTTCATTGCAATATTGGTCGAGCAGCTATTTGCTACAAGCTTTGTAAAGTATTTTAAACTATCTAGAATTACACAATGGGGTTTTATTACTATTTTTCAAAAAACAAGTTGAATATTTGATTAGAAACAAGTCAGTTCACAAAGTTTTAATACACACAACTTTTTATCTTTAATGAGGAAATAAAAAAAGAAAAAAAACCCAGCTGCTCACACAGCCTGGGAGCTAGTATTTTCAAACTCACCAGTGGCACAAAAAGACATACCTGAGATTCCAAGCCTCAGCTTTTCAAGGTTTTCCAAGCTTTTTTCAACTTTTCAAGCTTTCCAAGCACTCAACCTAAAAAAGCCTTGTGAGTAGAAATTACAGTCTCCACAATACCTGCTTCTGATGTTTTCAAAGCAGACACTCAAATGCTCTAAAGATTGGCATACTCAATTGTCAGTTAATTGAACACATATACTGTGCCCCATATACCATGCGTGCATTTCCACACATGGCATGTATCCGGCTGTAGCAAGATTTTTGAGATGCTAAATATGTAATTCCGTATTTTGCAGTCTAAAATTAGAAACCATTTTCAATAATAATTGACAAAATGGGCTTTAAAAAAGCTTAAATCTCCACAGAGTAGTTCTACCACATTTGTTTCACCATCAGCTAGAACATTACAGAAAAATGCTCTACCTTTTTCTACATCAGACTATTAATCCAGCAGAATTACCCTTTCAGATTTAGAGATATACATGCAATATAATATTGCCAGTCTTTGTTCACCTCTGTTCAGAGCTGGAACAAATCTATATAAGAACTGCCAGCTGGAAAAATACTGGTAGGACAACAGATTTGCCAGAGGCTAAATTACACCATGCAACCATAAACCCCCCAGGAGCATGTTTTAACCACTCTTTCTGGAATAATTTCTCCTTGTCTACTGTAGCAAGTCTTATTAAATGTAGAGCTAATTCAGCAACAGCCTTTACTAACACTCACCAGAAGCAGTAAATGACATTTTAAGGTAGATCATTACTGTGGGCAAAATGCCAACCTCAGTCTCACTCTCTGGAACACCACTGACTCCAGTGGACAAAACATGGTTTGAATCTAATTGCTATTTTTTGGGAAAAAAAGATCAGAATTATTAAATCGCAAAGTAGATAGATACCTTTGCTTAGATGGTGATGTCAACCAGCATCAGGCAGCATTTTAACTTTCAAAACTAAAGTTACAGGCAACAAAAGTCATTACTACCTGCCACCAACTTACAGAGAAAACTGGCCGTTTCCACAGTATTAGGTACTCAGCTACCATAGGGTGGACATTTCCTTTGTGTGTATTTGCAGCCCATATCTTTATGAATACTCATACAATAGTGGATTGAAGCTTGACTCATTGAATTGAACTGTAAAACACAAACTTCCCTGGAACAGGATATCCATTAATATACCAATCCATCTTAGACAGCTTATAAATGGCTGTCACAGCACAATAAAGTTACTTTGAATAAAATACAATTAACTTCTAAACACTACTCCAGCGGAAACTAACCATGAAGTCTACATAATAGTAAACCAAACAAACAGAACCTACAGGGAAGGAGCTTAGGCTATCACAGTAAACCATTTCACATTTTTTTCCTAGCTATCAGCCCTGTGGGCCCAGGATAAAGAAAGAAAGCATGATTAATGCCTTTATGCAGTCCACCAGTCACTATGTACCAGATTGTCCTTCTGTGTCTGTTGGCTGCTAGCACAGGCTGGAGCCAAAGTCAAGATTATCTCAGTTATATCAGAAGAAAAACAAATATCTCACTGAAGAGAAACTACAGTCTACACTATCTCTGCTCATCCTTCCCTGATCCTGTCCACATTATAAAGAAAAGTTCAATACTAATAGAATATGCAACACAGAATATCTTTTTATTTGGAGCAAAATGTGTGATGAATATACCCGAGTATAGGTCAAGACAAACAAAGAGCCCAGGAGCCTTACTACTGAAATGCTCCTCCAAGGGGAGGCACCATGGGATTCTGCTGTTCTAAAATTTGTTATACATAGTATGAAGACCCAAATGCTAATGACTAAGAAGCTAAGGAAGAAACTAACCTTCCAAGTTAGAAACTTTTCAAGTTTCCTTAATCAGTAGAAAATGTTTAATGTAACACATCTGCATTTACTGTTTTGCTCCTAACAAGACTGAGGTCTTGCCTGGAAGAGGACATGGGCAGTTTCTTTGGTCAAAAGACAAGTGGCAGAAATTTCAGGTACTCCAGATGACACAGTGACCCCTACTGACCATCTACCAGTCATCCTAGCTTCAGTGTTCCTCAAAATAGACTTCTCTAGGATGTAGAATGAGAGACAGGCAGTGAGTGCCCATTCAGATCCAGCATAAGCGTCTCTTCTGAACTCTGATACCAGCATAGGCAACTGGCAAAAGATTTCTGGGTTTAGAGAGAGTAAGATAACCAGAGGACTAAGAAAAAATCAAAAGCAATTACCCTTAAACTGGTATTCAGTCAATTAAGGAATTAAATGGTCATGGAAAAAGTTACCTTTTACTGTAATCCTGTCCGGCATTTTAACCAAACTCTTGTTTTAGAAGCCCTGTTAGACCATTTCAGAAGCAGGCACAACACGAAGAGCAGCTCTGACTCCTACTGCCATGCACTCAGCCTGGGCAATTCAGTGGTGTCAGAAACACCTGAAGGCTGCTGACACCTTCATACCTGCACACACAGCTGCATCCATTACAAAACCCATCAGTGCTTTCCTTCTGGGAAAGCAAAATATACTTGGGTCAACATACTCAAGCCAGGAGTTCAACAGAACATTCCAAACCTCAGTTACATTCCAGGTGACAGGCTGCTGGTGACTTTGGGCCATCCCAAACCAACACACAGTTTAAAATGGAGTCATTCTCAGATGCAAGGCAACAGGTTAACAAGGGGTGTATGAGGAACAGTGCTGGGACTTCTTCAGAAGCAACCCTACTTAGAGGAAAACAGGATTTTTCATTCATTTTTTCATTGCACCTTATTAAGGGCACTAAAACTCTCTGTATGGGGAGTGTCAGTAATTGCAAAACAAACATGTCATGTAATCATTCTCTATGGCTCTGTTTCCTCCATGAATCTCAAAGTACTTTACAAAGGAAGAGAAATATTGCTATTCCTGTTTAAAGTGGATGGTTCCTATTTCACAAACGTAGTTACCATACCACATGGTCCCCTCAGACATCAGTAATGCTTCGGCAGTGCAGCCCTAGCTATAAAGAGAATCAGCCCAGTGATGCATTTGGACCAATGCACATAAGAGAGATGAACACATGGCTTCAAGCATTTTATTTCAAAGTCTGTATCTCTAGAGGACATCTGAAGATTAGAGAAAATCTTTCTTACAGACACACAAGCCCAAACACCTGTATGTTCTTTTGGGTTTATTGTATATAATGATTTTTCTTTCCATTCTGTTTTACCAGCACATCTTCCTGACAAATGGAAATTGTTAGAAAACAGCAGGAAAATGGGGGTGGGAGGGAAGCAGGGGAAAAAAGAGAATATTTACATGCTGCTTTAAATATTTTCCAGATTTGAGGCTTTAGGGTGGGGGGAGGAAAAGGAGGGACCTGTTTTTCTAAAAAGCATGGGAAGCCAAAACTCAAAATCTTCAGATTTCCCAATGCCAGAATTCAACTGCATTAATTCAAAACAGATGATTCATTTTTGGTTTGCATTTTAAAAATGGATGTAAGTTTGAATATTATAATTTCATTTAAAAAAAACCCCATTCTGTTTTAAAAAGTGGCATAAAGAACCCATTTTTCCTTTTACTTGAGTTTTTTTGAAAGGGGTTCCCCAAGGAGGTTTCAACAGGAAAAAAAGAAGGGGATCTCTGACCTCCTCTACCTCCAAGCTTGACTTCAGTCTGCAATGAAAACAGCTCATCTCATGATATTTATTATGCTGTGCTCAGAAAAAAATAATAAAAGAAGGTTTGATATTATTCCCTACTGGATGTTATATGATGAAATAATGAATTATAGGCATTGCATACACTATCTTTTACCACTTATAATTTATGGAGGAACAGTAGGATATAAAACTGAAGAAAAAGAGAGTACAGTTTTCATTTTGCAATGAAGAAATGGTGTATTTCTTATAATTTTATAGCTCTGGGATGTCTTTAGTTTGTATTATTTTTGCTGACAAGTCTGTTATAATGTGTAATACATTTTTCATGATTGATACTTGACATTTTGCAGTTTAGTTGCAAATTTTGGAAAGATGGTACTATACTTAATTGAAAGAACCTTAAACCACTCCATGTAAGTATACATATCTAGTATATGCAAATGTACAAGCTGTTGTATTTTATTTTTTCATCTATTTTATACAGCGTGCCTTCAATACAGAGGGGCAAAAGAATTCTAAAGACATTTTCCTTGGCTTAACTGTTTGCTATATTGACAACACTGCTTTGCGAATGATATAGTTGACAGATTTGCAAGGAAATGCAAATCTTTTATACATTTTCAAATTAATGACCTGGCCTTTGCAATCCAATTCCCTTGTAGAGATTCCTGCATGACCACAGTAACATTTATGCAAATATGCCCACTGAGATGAGACTGAAAGACTGGAGAGCAGTTAAAGGGATTTTTTAGTGCAACAGATAAGAATAATCTGAGAGGAAGAAAAATTCAGTTGCAAAACAAAATGGTGTGGATTTTGTGCAGGGGAAGGAAAGGGGAAGGAGAGAAGGGAAGATGTGCCTGAGGATTCAAGCTAAGAAATACTAGAATTGCTCTGCAAAAGGCAGAAATAGCTCTTGTGTGCTATTTTTGTCTTTTGCAAAGTAAGTTCAAATAGCACACTAGAGCCTAAGGTCCGAAATTTTAAAACACAAAGGATGTGGATAAGACACTTTGGGTGCAGAGAGAAAAAGTGTGTTATCCGGCATCTAACTTCTACAGCAAATCAAGAGGTGAGAAACCTATTTTAACTTAAAAAAGTCATCCACCACCTCCACATGAAGGCAAACTGTGTACAAACAGGTAGCGTTTCCTTGTTAAAATTTTTTTCATAACACTTCAAACACTGATAGTGTACGAGGGCTCTTTGGCAGAGAGCAGAGTGCAGCAGGAGCACCACAGTACAGCAGAACATAATTTCTTTTTGCTACTAAATCTGCACACTCAACTGACCCTTTATAGTACAGTGCAAGAAAATACATCCCCTACATTCATTCATAGCTAGGCTGAGCCTGAGAATTCATGGACAAGAAGAAAGCCCACAGCTTTCTGAGAGAGTGATTTTTGATTCCTTCTTCTGGACCTCAGCCACATAACATCTGCAGAGCTGGGGCGACCTTTTATTCTTTTGTGAATTATAAAGAAACCAGACTTCAAAGTCTGATGGTGTTCATTTATCCAGAACAGCATTTCCTGGGGTTGATGACGTGGCTCTGGGACTGAGTGAGCTGTAAAACCTGACTCCTCCAGGGAGCCCACACTTGCTCTTCTGTCCTGGAGAAGCAGTGATGTGTCACCCATGGCAGGGAGGGGGATGCAGCAAGCCTGGGAGTTCCCTGCACTCTGGATTATCTCCATCCCAGGCTGTCAGTGTGGAGGCCCATCACAGAATACATCATGTTTACCATTAAATGTATTAGCATCGCTGTCCCTGTGCTGTATTCAGCTTGATTCAGCTTGCTACCTACAGGACAAGTAAATCCTGGTTTATGATGGATGTATGTGACTAATATGTGCAGGGTTGCTTTTGATCTGAGGTGGGGCAAAGCACTTCTGTGCTTGGAAAAGGGTAGAAGCAGAACAGCAGCTGTGGCCCCCAAAGCTTTCTCCTTTTGTTTCCATTGGGATGTTTTCTGGTTTTAATCAACTGTAAGCGTAATCAAACCAAATGATCCCAAGAAGCAGCTAAATAAAGTTAAGGAAGGGGTTAATATAAACTGCACAGAAAGATACAGATTGCATGGAAAAGTTTTCAGTGCAAGCAGTGAGGAGGGTAAGATGGTGAGACATAAGGAGAGCATGTATTTCGCTCCGCATTGCACAGGGAGCTGGTGAGAGAAGTACCATTTTCTGAAGGCAAACATGAATCTTACTCCATTTCTCTAGCTATAATCCCATGTGTCACAGTCCCCTGTGCCACTCTTCAGTGGTTCAGGAGTTAGTCTTCAGATCACAGGTAGTAATTCTTCAATTTAGATTTTACTCTTTGAGTTAAACTTCCCCCTACCTTAAGTGTGTGGTATTCTGACTCATTAAACACACTATGTCTATATGACTGTATGTTTCAGCACTGGAGTCTTATTTCAGTGCTTCCTAATATTTACAAAACACTATTTACATTTCTCCTAACAATCACAAAATTGTTGTTTCCAAAAAGTGGTTACTTTTTATCCCAGAACTGGCACTTCCAGTTCTTTGTTTTCATTTCTCCTCGGCCTGTTCACATTCCCTTTACTTTCCAAACCCATCCTGTTTTCTCTTAAGCAATTTATAAAGAAAGTCACTGACTTACCACAGTTCAACTCTCTTACAAACTAGATTGACATATTTGTGCATTTCAAGAAAGGAGTAAGGTAGAGGTGTGTGGCTGCTTGCCTAACAGCGCAGCAAGGCACTGCTCGCAGAGCTAGATGACATTGTCACACACCATTAGGTGCCCAAGAGCTAAGCAGATTATATCACTATGTTCCCAAGAAATTATTACTTCTCAACAGTCCTTTTGTTTTGACATTAGCCTCCATTTTACTGTAACTGGGTGATTGAAGTATTTCTCGTAGCAATTCATCATTACTCAGAGCTGAACAAGTGCAGCTAGTGATTAACAGTACATTCATTGTGGGTCTTGGATACCTGGTGATCTGCATCACTGCACTTAGTTCCCAACATCTGCTACATTCAGGAAACACTGTGAAGAATGGAGTCTTTGTAATGTTTCTCTGAAGTTTTTTAAGCATGTTTGCTTGCTGTGTGTTTACAGTAATCATGTGTATTATTCCTGTGCTGGTGGAACTTGTGAGCCCTGAGCTATGTCTTGGCACCTGCACACAGACATTGTATAAATATATACATAGCAGATTTTTAGTCTGCTCAGGACTAGCTATTGCTTTCTGGCAATATCTTAGCAAGCAAATTTATTGGCAGAAATACTCATTAGTTAAAACAAGTCTGAAGTGGCTCTTATAGAAGTCTATTTTGAATTTGTATCATGCAAAATCTCAGTAGGAGCCCAGTTCCCTGAGGTACAGACAGCTGATCAAGGAATGTGCTGGAACACACATCCAGCAAACACATGCTCAGCTTCATGCTTTTTGTATTATATTAATACTTGCAGAGAACAGTTATTTTGTAGCACTGCTCCCCATCCTGAAATTCCTTGTCCTGCCACTACAATGCTCTCCCTAGTGGGCCTTCCATTAGCCAACTCTCCCATAGGAGAAAACTTCACCCCTGAAACATCTCACAAGGAGAAAGGATGCTGGTATACCTGCTGCTGGGGATATCTGGGATGGAATTGTTGGATTGAAGCCCCAGTGACCAGCTTCTCTCCACCACAGCTGAGGGAGCAGACAAGCTCAGCTGCTTCCTGCTTTACATCTGGTTGGCTACTCCACCTTTTGGCACTAAAACTGAATGGATATTTGCAGTCTGTTGAGTGGCTTGATGAACATGTCAATATGATGGTCAGGCACATCAGTTTTCATTTCATGTAACATTGCCAAAGTATGTTTTTATTTAAAGTAAAGCTATTTTGAAACTCCCTTTCATTCTTCTGTGATGTCTCATGGACTACTGAAACTTATTTTTGAAGACTGAAGTGGCCTTTACAGCTTAACCTCTGTTTTTCCCAGGCTGCTCAGGGAATCTGCATAGTCCTCCCCACCCTGAACTCTACCACAGGCAGGTAAAATAGGTTTTCAGTGTTTCACCTTGAAATCCCAGCAATGATTACATTTTGCAGTGTTTATACATAATTGTGGAACAGGCTTTGTCCCTGTTGGAAGGGGTCAGGCAGGATCCAAACAGCGTAAGAGCTGTCCCACAACAAGGGAGTCTTCTTCAAGTGAAGATAATACACAAGAAGGAAGGAAAAAATAAATCTGTTTGATTGAGCCTTTCTGTATACAAGGGTTAAAATCTGCTCCCTTTCTTCCTTTCTCCTGTCACATTCCCCCCTGAAGCACGGTTCTTCAGCAAATCTTTCCCAAGGAATCATCCCTGCTCCATTTCTACTCCCGAACCATTAAAATTAGCCTTTTTTTTTCCCCATATAAGTGGTTAGAACAAGAATTATCTGAAGTGAGAAATGAAAGGAGTGTTGCAAGAAGGCAAAAAAGCTTTCAAAAGGGAGCTTCTAAAAATAACTGAAATGATACTGGAGGAAAGTTCTTCAGAAAAAGGTAAAGGCGCTGTAGACAGAGCCATCTCCTCATTTACTTCTTTGCCTGTAAGGCCCCAAAGGTCCCTGTAAGGAGATGCCTGCTCTGCCTTCCTTCTTTGAGGGGGCTGGTAAGGGTGTCTGGGGGGGCACCACACCAACCAGCATCGCCTGCCAGATGGTATGCTGTTCACCCTGATTAAACCTGGATCAGATCTCACTTTTCCTCCCTCTTTCCACACAAGTCTTTCAACAACTTCAGAGAGAAGCAGAGTATCAGCCCAATTAGCCCAACAGTCACTACAGGAGAAACATCTCATTTAAGTTCAGCCCTCCGAGAGGGCTGTGTACTTGTACAAACGAGGACACTCAGGAAAGTTAATCCTTATTTGTCTTTAAAGTGCATTGGTTAAACTAAAACTCCCACATAGATGCTCTTACTCTTCTAAAGGGAATAAGCACTGGCAGCCACAGTGGTGTGTTTAACAGTGTCCACAGGGCTGTTTAATTCGATTCAATTAATTCATTTTAGAACTCAGTCCTTTAATTAAATTCCAAACTCACTTTCTAAATATATGACTTGTTGACAAGCCTGAAATGAATAGCCCTTCAAACAAGGTTGTCTTTTTTGCTAATGAAAAATTGGGAGAAATAATTCTAGGACAGTAATGTTGCTTAAGGGGAAAGACCTGTAAGAGGAGATGGCTTTATTTTAAATGACAAGGCTTTCTATGACATTTCATAACACTTTTCTATTCCTGCTTCAGATTTCTAAGGAAGAGTTCAAGATTCAATTAAATGATGAGGATCTCCTGGTTCAGTAAGGAATGATCCAGTTTCTGTAGATCTGTAATGGCTTGAAACTTATCAAAAGCAAGACCAAGCTCATTCCCTTAGAGAAATGTACTAAAATGGACCCTGCTTATCCTGAGGCTTCATCCCAGGTACCAAGAATGGACAGAAAGTATGAAATTCATTTTTACACAAAGAAACACCAGAAACACTTTTGTTTCAGTGAGCTGAAAATTCAGAGAGATCCAAGACCTATTGGATGACTGGACAACTATGGCTTTTAGGAAAAAGAAAAATAAACTGAGAACATAGGGTGACTAATGACCTAGTTCATTTATGGTATAATTGTTTATGGTCTGACCCCTCAACTTGGGGCATTTTCAGGATGCATGAATATATTGATATATAGCAACCTTCCAAAGTCTTGTTAAAAGGCAGATGCTGAGTGGAAATGTTCACTTTCTTGAATTGCTGTTTATTATCTGAGAAGTTTTGGGCAGCTAAGATACAATTCTCCAAGAGGTTATTAGACATTACTTAATCCAACAAAGCACTTAAGCACTGACCTTAACTGCTCTGCTGAATCTTTAAGCCAGAGGTTCTGCAGCACTTTAGTTATCAAGTCACATGTAAAGGCTACTTGGTGAGGAAGAGGAAAATAAAGTGCTTCCAGACCATTAAGTGTTAAAAGCACAGCTTTAGCATTCCAGTAATAACATCCAGGAAACATCAGCTCCCATAAGATCACTTTGACCACAAAAATCTCTGCAGCTTAAACATTCAGAACATTGATTACTGCTATTTTTTAAAAAGCCCTGTCTAGTGACAGTAGGTTTATGAAGTAAATTTGTAGCCACAATTAATACCAGTATCAAGTGGATTTCCTCTCTGGAAAGAGAGAAGAATAGCTGCATATACTGCCCTCAAAATGTCTAAGAAAATAAAACCTTGAAGAATTGTTCAAAGACTTCTCTCTCGAGTCCTCAAGAAGAGGGAGGGTGGGCATTAGCGGTAATCACCTTCCACAGTTATACAAGCTTCAGTTCACAACCCCACACACGACTTTAAGCCAATTTTCAGACTGATGTACCAACCTAGCAGCACCGTAACTATGCCTCATTCAACACCCAAGTGGTCTGGGTCATCACTTTTACTTAGTAACCATAGAATCATAGAAAGGTTTGGGTTGGAAGGGACCTTTAAAGGTCTTTTAGTCCAATCCCCCTGCAGTTAGCAGGGACATCTTCAGCTAGATCAGGTCGCTTAGAGCCCCATCCAGCCTGACCTTGAATGTTTCCAGCAGTGGGGCATCTACTACCTCTTTGGGAAACCTGATGCATCTTGGCAAAAATCAGATTTATCTGCATGTCTGGCATTAAGTACTTCAAATATGCCAATACCAGCCTGAGAAAAACTGTGTGTGATCTAAAAACAATATGTATTTTTTCTACTTTTGAGATAGCTTAGCTCTATTTTTAAAGATTACAGCCTCAAATGGCCATGACATTAACAGAGCGCAGAATGTGGTATTTAGAGAGCAGCAATTATGCAGCAGTTGAAACAAGGTCTGTAAGCAGAAGCAATATATTTTATTAGACTTGCTGGTGTTACAGAAAGAAACAAACTCTCGCCTCGTGTGCACTGAATGTCTTCTCAGTATTTTTTGTTTACTTTTTCCTCTCTACAAATCATGCCTTTCTCTCATCTCATGTAATATAGGTAGGTTAAAGAAACAACAGGTAAAAATAAGAAGACAAAGTTGATTCCTTCATAAATAAATAAATAAATAAATACACCATTTTTTGAATGTTAAGATCTTAAGTAATATCCTGGATTCAAGCATGGTCACTTTACTCCAGCTCAGGTCTTTACATCTGAAATATGGCCCAGCACAAATTTCTGACATATTGCTTTCATTTTTATCATAACAAAGTAGCCCAGAAGCTCCTTGCCAACCCATCTATTTGTGCTATGCATTCAGAAAGCAGATCCTTTTCTGCTTGTTCTATTTTTTTCCAAGCACATCTTATGTCACTGTTTAAATCCTGGTAAAGGTCTATTCTCCAAAGCATTATAACTGCATAAAATCAAAATTGCAATCACAAAAGTGAAATACTTACATTCTTCTTCAGGATCAGTCTGTAAGCCTAGATGATTTCTATAATTTTAATTCTGAAATATATGCAAGTACAGATGTAAAAGGATAGGATTTATTTAAAGATACCAAAACTCAGTGGTAACTGAATCTCACATGATTTCTTTCAACTCTGGCCAAAACCCTTGCCTCCACTAATACCGAGGAAACTTGAAGGGTGCGGCAAAATAATAGAAATTCTTGCCTATCAATGGTTTATTTAAAAGCCAGTTCAGCACCACATGAAAATAATAACAACAATGTGGGGTAGGTGAAAACTGCAGTCTTTCTCTTGAAAAGGCAGTTGAAGGTACTGCAGACAAGTACAGTGATCACTGAACTGTAATTTACAGCTCAATCTAGAATATTCCACAAACAAAACCACAGTGGATGAATCAGAGCTTTTGCCAGGGTACCAGCATTGCCATCACTATTCACATTAAAAAAATGAGGCTCACCCCCACGCTGGCACTGGGGATGCAGACAAGAAGGAGGGCACCCACCAGCATTGGTGGTGACCCAGGTCCTGGTCCCTGTGGTAAGAGGCAGTCAGGCTTTGGGTCAGTGATGGTTGAAAGACAGGGCTATCAACAATCTCTCCAAACTTTCTGGAGGTGTGACTGAGGGCTGACTCAGAGGGAAACATACCACCTACTGTCTCTTGCAGCATTCAGGATTTTCCCTGAAAACTCCTATTCAAAAATTCACATAGAGCGTCACTGATTTACGGGTAAGTGATCAAGCAAGACAAGAGTCGTTGCACAGAATGAGAAATTGGATCTGCTTACTGGATTTTGTCTTTTTGCTTTATATGGTTTAGACTTCAGGTTTTACTCAGCTAAGCCACCATAGACGTCAGAAAAAAATTTGCCTGAGAGAAACTTGTATGGTGTTGTGCTGTAATACTGCTCAAAACAAACTGCAATTTGCAAGTGAAATAATATTAGTTTCAGGTTTATAGGATCATTCTGCTAATGGCCATTCCCACAAATAGAGCCTGTGTGATTTCTATATATTAGTTTCAGTGGACTTGTTCCCCAGATTTGTTGTTGTCTAGAGTCAGTTTCCTTCCATACATATTGTAGAAGCTTTACATCACTAAATAGCACTTAATGATGAATAGTAAGGGAGTTGTAAAAACCTGGGGTTTTTTAATGATGCTGTTCTTTTACTTCTTTGTCTACAGAGGGAAACTAATACATCCCTTTTTTTTGTGTATCGTATTCTGCTTTTTTTTACATTAGTGTTAATTTTTAACTCTATTTTGTTTATCTGTATTATTATTTGTATTGCTTACAGCAGAAACTGGAAGACTTTTTGACAGCTAGTGAGCCAAACTGTACTTTGATACATGATCATGCACCTAAGATGAACTTTTTCCAAAATCCATTGCATTTAGCAGAGGTAGCAATCTCTATCACAATTTCATTAGTAATCCCAAAGTCTTATTTGCCTTTGCATGAGATATCAAATCTCATTTAGATCAACTTGAAAGAGTCTTTCCTTGGGAAGACAAGGTGTCAGAGATACTGTACCCATTTACAAGCTAATTAATCTGCACAGCAGCATTATGCTTGCTGTTTCTGAAGCTGTATTAAAAACAAACAAACAAACAAACAAACAAAAAAAAAACCTGGTTCTTTTTTGGCTGACTAGTCCCAAATATTTTCAGCATGCTTTTGTGGCTGTTTCATTACAAATTCAAATGTTATATTTCAGAGGATTTAAATGAATAGATAGCTGGGTAAAAAGCTGTGCATATGTTGCCTGGCCTGGATTTCTGACAAGATACTACCTGTTTTGTCTGCAAACAGACAGAAACACCCAGAAAGAACCCTATGCAAGCCCCTGATATGGAGAAGGTGACTACAGAGGATTTAGATTTAATCATGTTCTGGTGCATGCTCACTCATATCACAATTTGTCTTTTTGCATCAGGACAAAAATATACATGCTGTCAGTTTAAAACATTCATTTTCCTTTCTGTTTCTTATTCTTTCACTGGCAGGTCCCAAACTCCATATTCTGAAATTAATTTCCAGAGTTAGAGTATGTTTTCTTTTGGCAGATCAGATTTCAAGGCTTTGCTCCCACACATGTGAAATCTGACATTAGCTAAGCCTCATTGCCTTAAAAATGGGGCTATAAATGGGGCATAAGAATCATAGATCATAGAATGGTAGGGGTTGAAAGGGACCTCTGGAGATCAAGTCCAACTTCCCTGACAGAGCAGGATCACCTAGAGCAGGCCACACAGGAACAGATCCAGGTGGGTTTTGAAAGTCTCTAAAGAAGGCTACTCCACAACGTCTCTGGGCAGCCTGTCCCAGTGCTCTGTCACTCTCACAGTAAAGAAGCTTTTCCTCATGTTGAGGTAGAACTTCCCGTATTTCACCTTGCTACCATTATTTTGTGTCCTATAACAGGGCACCACTGAAAAGAGACTGGCCCCTTCTACTTGACACCCTTCAGATATTTATAAACATTAATAAGATCCCTTCTCAGTCTTCTCCAGGCTAAACAGCCCTAAGTGTCTCAGCCTTTCTTCATAAGAGAGATGCTTCCATCCCTTCATCATCTTTGTAGCTCTCTGTTGGACTCTCTCTAGTATTTCTCTGTCCCTCTTGAACTCGAGAAAAACTAGAGTAGTCTGCCAGAAG